>JAKYLM010000336.1:15000-40416 GCA_023634145.1 Thymallus thymallus
TGCAAATATTGATATAACAACCATCATATTGAAGTAAACTTGAAGTCATGTGGTGACATGTTGTGTGGTCCTGCCACTACGACTCAGGAAACCATGCAGTTTATTAGACTACAGATGAAATAACTTATGATGAACTTCACAGGCTGGTGAAAGAGCCTGGTAATGAGCTTGATGTTCCTTTCCAATAAATATCAAGGGTCTTATTCTGGTGACAAATACAAATATTTGATCTCTTTTGTCCACAATAATCTCAGCATGAAGGCTGTAGGCCTACCCACACTGCATCTGCAAGCTGTTGGCTAGAGCACATGTGACAAAACCAAAAGAGTTGAAAATGCGATATATATGGGAATTTAACTGCAAAAGTTCAGTTAGATAGATAGAAACGCATCTCTGGTAGGAAAATGGCCAGACCCCTCACAAAATGAGCATTTATGAAGGCATGCCTTACGCACTACGAGGGCCACCGCACTAACTAGACTGGAGGCCAGAGGCATGAACCCCATCCAACTAGACTGGGGGCCAGAGGCATGATCCCCATCCAACTAGACTGGAGGCCAGAGGCATGAACCCCATCCAACTAGACTGGGGGCCAGAGGCATGATCCCCATCCAACTAGACTGGAGGCCAGAGGCATGAACCCCATCCAACTAGACTGGAGGCCAGAGGCATGAACCCCATCCAACTAGACTGGAGGCCAGAGGCATGAACCCCATCCAACTAGACTGGAGGCCAGAGGCATGAACCCCATCCAACTAGACTGGAGGCCAGAGGCATGAACCCCATCCAAATAGACTGGAGGCCAGAGGCATGAACCCCATCCAACTAGACTGGAGGCCAGAGGCATGAGCCCCATCCAACTAGACTGGGGGCAAGAGGCATGATCCCCATCCAACTAGACTGGAGGCCAGAGGCATGATCCCCATCCAACTAGACTGGGGGCCAGAGGCATGAGCCCCATCCAACTAGACTGGGGGCCAGAGGCATGAGCGGTCTACGTAGTAGCTGTTCTACACATAGCAGTGAAATGAATAGTCATTTTAACATGTGTAATACAGTGTATTCATAATGTGGTTTGTATTGTTAACACATTCTGAGCAATTTCATACATTCATTTTCATCAATTGTTATGCAGACTATGTTTCATAGATCAAACATACCTGACAAACTAGAGAATGACTCGTATTAAAGGTCACGTTCTGCTACCTAGTTAACCCTGACTGATGCGCAACATAATTGAGCAGAATTAACGTTTGTTATAATTAGAAACAATTAGCGCTCTTTTCTAACTACGACATTCCATCTAAAGCTTTTATCACCAGGGCAACGCCAACCACGCAGAGCTTGCTTTTAGTCTGTTAAAGCCAAGGTGGCAAAATCATTCATTTCCTTGTCTGTTGGTCTCGTCTTCTCCACCTTATTGAGTCTCGATTTCACCCCTCAACAAATATCCCAGACAACCAATTCACAGTGACTTAGCTCCAAAGCCCATGACAAGACAACTCATAAAGGGACCTTGATTTTACACCTATTTTCTCCAATATGAATAAAGCCAGGTAAAAACAAGCTGAAAATAAATCAATATATGAATGTCAGTTCATCAGATTGTAGAGACTCAGCTGGTGAAATGTCAATAGCTAATCTCTTAAATAGTCTGATATTACATTTTAATCCCACCTTGATTCAGTCACTCACATGCACACTGCCTACTGGGAGAGAGAGAGAGAGAGAGAGGAGAGAAGAGAGAGAGAGAGGAGAGAGAAGAGAGAAGAGAGAAGAGGAGAGAGGAGAGAGGAGAGAGGAGAGAGGAGAGAAGAGAGAGAGAGAGAGAGGAGAAGAGAGAGAGAGAGAGAGAGAGAGAGAGAGAGAGAGAGGAGAGAGAGAGAGAGAGAGAGAGAGAGAGAGAGAGAGACAGACAGACAGACAGACAGACAGACAGACAGACAGACAGACAGACAGACAGACAGACAGACAGAAAGAAAGAAAGAAAGAAAGAAAGAAAGAAAGAAATACAGAGAGAGAGAGAGAGAGAGAGAGAGAGAGAGAGAGAGAGAGAGAGAGAGAGAGAGAGAAACAGGAAGGGAGAGTGAATGAAAGACAGAGAGATATAGTCAGTGAGAGAGTGAGAGAGCAAGAGAGAGAGGTGGTTGGTGTATGGTTTATGAAGCTTAGTGCCATGGCATCATAAAGAGGCAGGATTTACTGTCCGGCTCGATGAACTGTGTGAGATGGAGGAGTGATAAATTGATGTCGATGAGAACAGAGTACAAATTGATATGATCATAATGTGTCACATTAAAGAGAGGACTGTCATCAATCAACCTGATAAAAGCTAGTGCTAACTTTACTGATAGAATACCATCAGAAGGTTAAAGGTGTGGGCTAGGCTAACTCTAGCTTTACTGATAGAATACCATCAGAAGGTTAAAGGTGTGGGCTAGGCTAACTCTAGCTTTACTGATAGAATACCATCAGAAGGTTAAAGGTGTGGGCTAGGCTAACTCTAGCTTTACTGATAGAATACCATCAGAAGGTTAAAGGTGTGGGCTAGGCTAACTCTAGCTTTACTGATAGAATACCATCAGAAGGTTAAAGGTGTGGGCTAGGCTAACTCTAGCTTTACTGATAGAATACCATCAGAAGGTTAAAGGTGTGGCCTAGGCTAACTCTAGCTTTACTGATAGAATACCATCAGAAGGTTAAAGGTGTGGGCTAGGCTAACTCTAGCTTTACTGATAGAATACCATCAGAAGGTTAAAGGTGTGGGCTAGGCTAACTCTAGCTTTACTGATAGAATACCATCAGAAGGTTAAAGGTGTGGGCTAGGCTAACTCTAGCTTTACTGATATAATACCATCAGAAGGTTAAAGGTGTGGGCTAGGCTAACTCTAGCTTTACTGATAGAATACCATCAGAAGGTTAAAGGTGTGGGCTAGGCTAACTCTAGCTTTACTGATAGAATACCATCAGAAGGTTAAAGGTGTGGGCTAGGCTAACTCTAGCTTTACTGATAGAATACCATCAGAAGGTTAAAGGTGTGGGCTAGGTTAACTCTAGCTTTACTGATAGAATACCATCAGAAGGTTAAAGGTGTGGGCTAGGCTAAC
Source organism: Thymallus thymallus (assembly GCA_023634145.1). Lineage (NCBI taxonomy): Eukaryota > Metazoa > Chordata > Actinopteri > Salmoniformes > Salmonidae > Thymallus > Thymallus thymallus. The sequence goes on from JAKYLM010000336.1 coordinate 18,108, forward strand.
TCTAGCTTTACTGAGAGAATACCATCAGAAGGTTAAAGGTGTGGCCTAGGCTAACTCTAGCTTTACTGATAGAATACCATCAGAAGGTTAAAGGTGTGGGCTAGGCTAACTCTAGCTTTACTGATAGAATACCATCAGAAGGTTAAAGGTGTGGGCTAGGCTAACTCTAGCTTTACTGATAGAATACCATCAGAAGGTTAAAGGTGTGGGCTAGGCTAACTCTAGCTTTACTGATATAATACCATCAGAAGGTTAAAGGTGTGGGCTAGGCTAACTCTAGCTTTACTGATATAATACCATCAGAAGGTTAAAGGTGTGGGCTAGGCTAACTCTAGCTTTACTGATAGAATACCATTAGAAGGTTAAAGGTGTGGGCTAGGCTAACTCTAGCTTTACTGATAGAATACCATCAGAAGGTTAAAGGTGTGGGCTAGGCTAACTCTAGCTTTACTGATAGAATACCATCAGAAGGTTAAAGGTGTGGCCTAGGCTAACTCTAGCTTTACTGATAGAATACCATCAGAAGGTTAAAGGTGTGGGCTAGGCTAACTCTAGCTTTACTGATAGAATACCATCAGAAGGTTAAAGGTGTGGGCTAGGCTAACTCTAGCTTTACTGATAGAATACCATCAGAAGGTTAAAGGTGTGGGCTAGGTTAACTCTAGCTTTACTGATAGAATACCATCAGAAGGTTAAAGGTGTGGGCTAGGCTAACTCTAGCTTTACTGATAGAATACCATCAGAAGGTTAAAGGTGTGGCCTAGGCTAACTCTAGCTTTACTGATAGAATACCATCAGAAGGTTAAAGGTGTGGGCTAGGCTAACTCTAGCTTTACTGATAGAATACCATCAGAAGGTTAAAGGTGTGGGCTAGGCTAACTCTAGCTTTACTGATAGAATACCATCAGAAGGTTAAAGGTGTGGGCTAGGCTAACTCTAGCTTTACTGATAGAATACCATCAGAAGGTTAAAGGTGTGGGCTAGGCTAACTCTAGCTTTACTGATAGAATACCATCAGAAGGTTAAAGGTGTGGGCTAGGCTAACTCTAGCTTTACTGATAGAATACCATCAGAAGGTTAAAGGTGTGGGCTAGGCTAACTCTAGCTTTACTGATAGAATACCATCAGAAGGTTAAAGGTGTGGCCTAGGCTAACTCTAGCTTTACTGATAGAATACCATCAGAAGGTTAAAGGTGTGGGCTAGGCTAACTCTAGCTTTACTGATAGAATACCATCAGAAGGTTAAAGGTGTGGGCTAGGCTAACTCTAGCTTTACTGATAGAATACCATCAGAAGGTTAAAGGTGTGGGCTAGGCTAACTCTAGCTTTACTGATAGAATACCATCAGAAGGTTAAAGGTGTGGGCTAGGCTAACTCTAGCTTTACTGATAGAATACCATCAGAAGGTTAAAGGTGTGGGCTAGGCTAACTCTAGCTTTACTGATAGAATACCATCAGAAGGTTAAAGGTGTGGGCTAGGTTAACTCTAGCTTTACTGATAGAATACCATCAGAAGGTTAAAGGTGTGGGCTAGGCTAACTCTAGCTTTACTGATAGAATACCATCAGAAGGTTAAAGGTGTGGGCTAGGCTAACTCTAGCTTTACTGATAGAATACCATCAGAAGGTTAAAGGTGTGGGCTAGGCTAACTCTAGCTTTACTGATAGAATACCATCAGAAGGTTAAAGGTGTGGGCTAGGCTAACTCTAGCTTTACTGATAGAATACCATCAGAAGGTTAAAGGTGTGGGCTAGGCTAACTCTAGCTTTACTGATAGAATACCATCAGAAGGTTAAAGGTGTGGGCTAGGCTAACTCTAGCTTTACTGATATAATACCATCAGAAGGTTAAAGGTGTGGGCTAGGCTAACTCTAGCTTTACTGATAGAATACCATCAGAAGGTTAAAGGTGTGGGCTAGGCTAACTCTAGCTTTACTGATAGAATACCATCAGAAGGTTAAAGGTGTGGGCTAGGCTAACTCTAGCTTTACTGATAGAATACCATCAGAAGGTTAAAGGTGTGGGCTAGGCTAACTCTAGCTTTACTGATAGAATACCATCAGAAGGTTAAAGGTGTGGGCTAGGCTAACTCTAGCTTTACTGATATAATACCATCAGAAGGTTAAAGGTGTGGGCTAGGCTAACTCTAGCTTTACTGATAGAATACCAACAGAAATCCTAGGCATGGGCTAATGCTAACTTTACTGTTAGAATATACCATTGCATCAGAAGGCCAAAGGCTAGGCTGTGCTAGGCTAACCTTAACTTCACTGCTAAACCATGAATCAGGAGGGTAAAAGCCTGAGTTAGGCAGAGTCAATACCATTTTAATGCCAATGTAACCTCTTTCTTGTGGAGACACATTTGAGCAATTAGAAGAGGGAACTGTTGGCTGTTAGCCACAGCCATTAGCTACTGCTAAGGCTTTGGTAAAGTGCCTGTGAAAAGCCCACTTTCAGGTAACAATTAGCCAGAAAAACCGATTGCTGCTTCTATTGCTTTTTAAATGAAGGATATTTTTGTTAATGCTTTAGAGAGAGAAAGAGAGAAAAAGAAAAAGAGAGTGCTACTGAGCGCGCTCCACAGAGGAAAAGCAACATTGACGATGACACCCAACATGCTTTTAGCCCCCCTGAGCAAATCCCTAAATCAATATCAATTATGCGGCAGACGAGCACAAATGGACAACAGGCTTTATTTTAACTAATGAAGTCTGCAGAGAATCCAATTGTTCTGAGTTCCCCTCCCCCCGTTGTTATCATGGCTACCAGCACAACAACTGGGAGGGGCACACACACACACACACACACACAATTCATATTTCGCTATTTTGCATCATCAAATCAACAGATCTGTGTTACTCAAAGACAGAAAGTAGTACAGTGGGATTGACACGCCGGCACCCTGCGAAATGCTTTTCAGAGAAGTTATATCATTTGAAACATCCATCAGCTCAGCAGAGATATCACATTAGGTCCTCATCTGCATAACACGCCGTCAGAATGACAAACGACAGACAGAGGAAAAAGAGAGAGAGAATCACATTACTGCCTTTACTGCTCCTCTCCTCTCCCCCCTAACACTCTCTCCTCTCCCCTCCTAACACTCTCTCCTCTCCCCTCCTAACACTCTCTCCCCTCCTAACACTCTCTCCTCTCCTCTCCTAACACTCTCTCCCCTCCTAACACTCTCTCCTCTCCTCTCCTAACACTCTCTCCTCTCCTCTCCTAACACTCTCTCCCCTCCTAACACTCTCTCCTCTCCTCTCCTAACACTCTCTCCTCTCCCCTCCTAACACTCTCTCCCCTCCTAACACTCTCTCCTCTCCCCCCTAACACTCTCTCCCCTCCTAACACTCTCTCCTCTCCTCTCCTAAAACTCTCTCCTCTCCTCTCCTAACACTCTCTCCCCTCCTAACACTCTCTCCTCTCCTCTCCTAACACTCTCTCCTCTCCCCCCTAACACTCTCTCCTCTCCCCTCCTAACACTCTCTCCCCTCCTAACACTCTCTCCTCTCCCCTCCTAACACTCTCTCCTCTCCCCTCCTAACACTCTCTCCTCTCCCCTCCTAACACTCTCTCCTCTCCCCCCTAACACTCTCTCCTCTCCCCTCCTAACACTCTCTCCCCTCCTAACACTCTCTCCTCTCCTCTCCTAACACTCTCTCCTCTCCCCTCCTAACACTCTCTCCTCTCCCCTCCTAACACTCTCTCCTCTCCCCTCCTAACACTCTCTCCCCTCCTAACACTCTCTCCTCTCCCCTCCTAACACTCTCTCCTCTCCCCTCCTAACACTCTCTCCTCTCCCCTCCTAACACTCTCTCCTCTCCCCTCCTAACACTCTCTCCTCTCCCCTCCTAACACTCTCTCCTCTCCTCTCCTAACACTCTCTCCTCTCCCCCCTAACACTCTCTCCTCTCCCCTCCTAACACTCTCTCCCCTCCTAACACTCTCTCCTCTCCTCTCCTAACACTCTCTCCTCTCCCCTCCTAACACTCTCTCCTCTCCCCTCCTAACACTCTCTCCTCTCCTCTCCTAACACTCTCTCCCCTCCTAACACTCTCTCCTCTCCCCCCTAACACTCTCTCCTCTCCCCTCCTAACACTCTCTCCCCTCCTAACACTCTCTCCTCTCCCCTCCTAACACTCTCTCCTCTCCCCTCCTAACACTCTCTCCTCTCCCCTCCTAACACTCTCTCCTCTCCCCTCCTAACACTCTCTCCTCTCCCCTCATAACACTCTCTCCTCTCCCCTCCTAACACTCTCTCCTCTCCCCTCCTAACACTCTCTCCTCTCCCCTCCTAACACTCTCTCCTCTCCCCTCCTAACACTCTCTCCTCTCCCCTCCTAACACTCTCTCCCCCTCCTAACACTCTCTCCCCTCCTAACACTCTCTCCTCTCCCCTCCTAACACCCTCTCCCCTCCTAACACTCTCTCCTCTCCCCTCCTAACACTCTCTCCTCTCCCCTCATAACACTCTCTCCTCTCCCCTCCTAACACTCTCTCCTCTCCTCTCCTAACACTCTCTCCTCTCCCCTCCTAACACTCTCTCCTCTCCCCTCCTAACACTCTCTCCCCTCCTAACACTCTCTCCTCTCCCCTCCTAACACTCTCTCCTCTCCTCTCCTAACACTCTCTCCTCTCCCCTCCTAACACTCTCTCCTCTCCTCTCCTAACACTCTCTCCTCTCCCCTCCTAACACTCTCTCCTCTCCCCTCCTAACACTCTCTCCTCTCCCCTCATAACACTCTCTCCTCTCCCCTCCTAACACTCTCTCCTCTCCTCTCCTAACACTCTCTCCTCTCCCCTCCTAACACTCTCTCCTCTCCCCTCCTAACACTCTCTCCCCTCCTAACACTCTCTCCTCTCCCCTCCTAACACTCTCTCCTCTCCCCTCCTAACACTCTCTCCTCTCCTCTCCTAACACTCTCTCCTCTCCCCTCCTAACACTCTCTCCTCTCCTCTCCTAACACTCTCTCCTCTCCCCTCCTAACACTCTCTCCTCTCCCCTCCTAACACTCTCTCCCCTCCTAACACTCTCTCCTCTCCCCTCCTAACACTCTCTCCTCTCCCCTCCTAACACTCTCTCCTCTCCCCTCCTAACACTCTCTCCCCTCCTAACACTCTCTCCTCTCCCCTCCTAACACTCTCTCCTCTCTCCTCCTAACACTCTCTCCTCTCCTCTCCTAACACTCTCTCCCCTCCTAACACTCTCTCCCCTCCTAACACTCTCTCCTCTCCTCTCCTAACACTCTCTCCCCTCCTAACACTCTCTCCTCTCCCCTCCTAACACTCTCTCCCCTCCTAACACTCTCTCCTCTCCCCTCCTAACACTCTCTCCTCTCCCCTCCTAACACTCTCTCCTCTCCCCTCCTAACACTCTCTCCCCTCCTAACACTCTCTCCTCTCCCCTCCTAACACTCTCTCCCCTCCTAACACTCTCTCCTCTCCCCTCCTAACACTCTCTCCCCTCCCCTCCTAACACTCTCTCCTCTCCTAACACTCTCTCCCCTCCTAACACTCTCTCCTCTCCCCTCCTAACACTCTCTCCCCTCCTAACACTCTCTCCTCTCCCCTCCTAACACTCTCTCCTCTCCTCTCCTAAAACTCTCTCCTCTCCCCTCCTAACACTCTCTCCTCTCCCCTCCTAACACTCTCTCCCCTCCTAACACTCTCTCCTCTCCCCTCCTAACACCCTCTCCCCTCCTAACACTCTCTCCTCTCCCCTCCTAACACTCTCTCCTCTCCCCTCCTAACACTCTCTCCTCTCCTAACACTCTCTCCTCTCCCCTCCTAACACTCTCTCCTCTCCCCTCCTAACACTCTCTCCTCTCCTCTCCTAACACTCTCTCCTCTCCCCTCCTAACACTCTCTCCTCTCCCCTCCTAACACTCTCTCCTCTCCCCTCCTAACACTCTCTCCTCTCCCCCCTAACACTCTCTCCTCTCCCCCCTAACACTCTCTCCTCTCCCCTCCTAACACTCTCTCCCCTCCTAACACTCTCTCCTCTCCCCTCCTAACACTCTCTCCTCTCCCCTCCTAACACTCTCTCCTCTCCCCTCCTAACACTCTCTCCTCTCCCCTCCTAACACTCTCTCCTCTCCCCTCCTAATACTCTCTCCTCTCCTCTCCTAACACTCTCTCCTCTCCCCTCCTAACACTCTCTCCTCTCCCCTCCTAACACTCTCTCCTCTCCCCTCCTAACACTCTCTCCCCTCCTAACACTCTCTCCTCTCCCCTCCTAACACTCTCTCCTCTCCCCTCCTAACACTCTCTCCTCTCCCCTCCTAACACTCTCTCCTCTCCCCTCCTAACACTCTCTCCTCTCCCCTCCTAACACTCTCTCCTCTCCTCTCCTAACACTCTCTCCTCTCCCCTCCTAACACTCTCTCCTCTCCTCTCCTAACACTCTCTCCTCTCCCCTCCTAACACTCTCTCCTCTCCCCTCCTAACACTCTCTCCCCTCCTAACACTCTCTCCTCTCCTAACACTCTCTCCCCTCCTAACACTCTCTCCTCTCCCCTCCTAACACTCTCTCCTCTCCCCTCCTAACACTCTCTCCTCTCCTCTCCTAAAACTCTCTCCTCTCCTCTCCTAACACTCTCTCCTCTCCCCTCCTAACACTCTCTCCCCTCCTAACACTCTCTCCTCTCCCCTCCTAACACTCTCTCCCCTCCTAACACTCTCTCCTCTCCCCTCCTAACACTCTCTCCCCTCCTAACACTCTCTCCTCTCCCCTCCTAACACTCTCTCCCCTCCTAACACTCTCTCCTCTCCTAACACTCTCTCCTCTCCCCTCCTAACACTCTCTCCCCTCCTAACACTCGCTCCTCTCCCCTCCTAACACTCTCTCCTCTCCTCTCCTAACACTCTCTCCTCTCCTCTCCTAAAACTCTCTCCTCTCCTCTCCTAACACTCTCTCCTCTCCCCTCCTAACACTCTCTCCCCTCCTAACACTCTCTCCTCTCCCCTCCTAACACTCTCTCCTCTCCCCTCCTAACACTCTCTCCTCTCCCCTCCTAACACTCTCTCCTCTCCTCTCCTAAAACTCTCTCCTCTCCCCTCCTAACACTCTCTCCTCTCCTCTCCTAACACTCTCTCCCCTCCTAACACTCTCTCCCCTCCTAACACTCTCTCCCCTCCTAACACTCTCTCCTCTCCCCTCCTAACACTCTCTCCTCTCCTCTCCTAACACTCTCTCCTCTCCTCTCCTAACACTCTCTCCCCTCCTAACACTCTCTCCCCTCCTAACACTCTCTCCCCTCCTAACACTCTCTCCTCTCCCCTCCTAACACTCTCTCCTCTCCCCTCCTAACACTCTCTCCTCTCCCCTCCTAACACTCTCTCCTCTCCTCTCCTAACACTCTCTCCCCTCCTAACACTCTCTCCTCTCCCCTCCTAACACCCTCTCCCCTCCTAACACTCTCTCCTCTCCTCTCCTAACACTCTCTCCTCTCCCCTCCTAACACTCTCTCCCCTCCTAACACTCTCTCCTCTCCTCTCCTAACACTCTCTCCTCTCCCCTCCTAACACTCTCTCCCCTCCTAACACTCTCTCCCCTCCTAACACTCTCTCCCCTCCTAACACTCTCTCCTCTCTCCTCCTAACACTCTCTCCTCTCCTCTCCTAACACTCTCTCCCCTCCTAACACTCTCTCCCCTCCTAACACTCTCTCCTCTCCTCTCCTAACACTCTCTCCCCTCCTAACACTCTCTCCTCTCCCCTCCTAACACTCTCTCCCCTCCTAACACTCTCTCCTCTCCCCTCCTAACACTCTCTCCTCTCCCCTCCTAACACTCTCTCCTCTCCCCTCCTAACACTCTCTCCTCTCCTCTCCTAACACTCTCTCCCCTCCTAACACTCTCTCCCCTCCTAACACTCTCTCCTCTCCTCTCCTAACACTCTCTCCCCTCCTAACACTCTCTCCTCTCCCCTCCTAACACTCTCTCCCCTCCTAACACTCTCTCCTCTCCCCTCCTAACACTCTCTCCCCTCCCCTCCTAACACTCTCTCCTCTCCCCTCCTAACACTCTCTCCCCTCCTAACACTCTCTCCTCTCCCCTCCTAACACTCTCTCCCCTCCCCTCCTAACACTCTCTCCTCTCCCCTCCTAACACTCTCTCCTCTCCTCTCCTAACACTCTCTCCCCTCCTAACACTCTCTCCCCTCCTAACACTCTCTCCTCTCCTCTCCTAACACTCTCTCCCCTCCTAACACTCTCTCCTCTCCCCTCCTAACACTCTCTCCCCTCCTAACACTCTCTCCTCTCCTAACACTCTCTCCCCTCCTAACACTCTCTCCTCTCCCCTCCTAACACTCTCTCCTCTCCCCTCCTAACACTCTCTCCTCTCCCCTCCTAACACTCTCTCCTCTCCCCTCCTAATACTCTCTCCTCTCCCCTCCTAACACTCTCTCCCCTCCTAACACTCTCTCCTCTCCCCTCCTAACACTCTCTCCTCTCCTCTCCTAACACTCTCTCCCCTCCTAACACTCTCTCCCCTCCTAACACTCTCTCCCCTCCTAACACTCTCTCCCCTCCTAACACTCTCTCCTCTCCCCTCCTAACACTCTCTCCCCTCCTAACACTCTCTCCTCTCCCCTCCTAACACTCTCTCCCCTCCTAACACTCTCTCCTCTCCCCTCCTAACACTCTCTCCCCTCCTAACACTCTCTCCTCTCCCCTCCTAACACTCTGTCCCCTCCTAACACTCTCTCCTCTCCCCTCCTAACACTCTCTCCTGCTCTACTCTACACCATCACCATTAGGACAGTGACGATACCAGTATCGCAATATTTGTTCCATGGCAAAAATAAAAGTTCAAAGCATACCGAACTCTGTCCTTTAAAAACCTGCTGTATGGAAAATATTCTGCTATAGCTTGGAAAATAAATTGACTCTGGATTTTAATATTAAAGAGGTTTTCCTAAAGAAGTTATGAGGATAACCGAACAGGGAACAGGCACGGAGACAGTGGAATGTTCTGACAGGAGGAGGCTTTGAGGATAACCGAACAGGGAACAGGCACGGAGACAGTGGAATGTTCTGACAGGAGGAGGCTTTAAGGATAACCGAATAGGGAACAGGCACGGAGACAGTGGCATCTTCAGATCTGAAGGCAAATCCCTTTGGTGTTAGTTCTGCCTGGGCAACTAATAGATGAATATTTCAGGGTGTTGATTTTTAAATCCCTCTGCTTGTGACATGGCATGCTTGTGACATGGCATCAAAAGTTAGCCTGCTAGCTAGCTTGCTAACCTTCCATCGTTAACCACTGCTAGCGGTCTTCACCTCCGCTCTGGCTGATCAGCCAGCTTTCAGTTCGGACAATATTGGCCAGTCTGCTCAGCGCGCTACCAACCCAGCGCTTATCGGACTGCGTTCCCTTCCACTTTACCGGATTTCCACTGAAAGTACCGGACCACCACACCGGATCATCACAGCTAGCTAGCTGCATTCGACTGACCGACGTTTATAGCTAAGCTCCATTGTGTATATGCTTCCAATGCTAGCGTGAGCTGGGCTCATCTCCCGGACAGCCGACGTGTGCTAGCTACTCTCCCGGGCTCCAGTACCTATCAACCTACCTGGACCTTTCTACTGTCGACACGGAGCCCCACCGAGCCACCGTGACTGGTCTGCCGACGTAATTGTCCGACGTGGTCTCAACAGGGTTCTCCTCTGCGACGCCGCCGAAGATTCATCTGCTAGCTCCGGCCTGCTAGCTCCGGCCTGCTAGCCCGGCCTGCTAACACTCTGAACGCCGTGCCATTGAACTGATTCCCCGGCTCACCACTTTGCTTTTTCATCGGATCCTACGCTTGTTCAGCTCCACAGCTGATGCCTGCAGGACTGTTTGGTTTTATGGTATATATTTCTGTTTAACTACCAGGCCTCAGGTCCTGTGTGTAGTACATCACTTTTTTCTAACTGACCCTCTTTGTCCATTCATCGCCTTTACCCGTCGTTGTCTTAGCCCTCTTAATTAACTGTCATTTTATTTATTTTATGTTCTGCCCCTTTCTTATTTCAATATGCCTTGTCTGTTGTTGTTTAGGTTAGCTATTATTGTTTTACTTCATTGCAGAGCCCCCAGTCCTGCTCAACTGGGCTCTGATAGCTTTTTTGTCCCTCCCCCACACATGCGGAGACCTCATCTGGCTTAACTGGTGTCTCCAGAGATGCAACCTCTCTCTTTATTACCCAACGCCTAGGTTTACCTCCACTGAACTCACACCCTTCTATATCCTTGACTATAAATTATGCCCTGAATCTATTCCACCACGCCCAGAAATCTGCTCCTTTTATTCTATGTACCCAACGTACTAGACGTCCAGTTCTTAAAGTCCTTAGTCGAATACTAATTCTATTACTCCTCTGTTCCTCTGGTGATGTAGAGGTAAACCCAGGTCCTGTAGCCCCCAGGACTACACCTATTCCCCAGGCGCTCTCATTTGTTGATTTCTGTAACCGTAAAAGCCTTGGTTTCATGCATGTTAACATTAGAAGCCTCCTCCCTAAGTTTGATTTATTCACAGCATTAGCACACTCCGCCAACCCGGATGTCCTAGCTGTGTCTGAATCCTGGCTTAGGAAGGCCACCAAAAATTCGGAAATTTCCATCCCCAACTACAACATTTCCCGTCAAGATAGAACTGCCAAAGGAGGTGGAGTTGCAATCTACTGCAGAGATAACCTGCAGAGTTCTGTCATACTGTCCAGGTCTGTGCCCAAACAGTTTGAGCTTCTACTTTTAAAAATCCACCTATCCAGAAATAAGTCTCTCACTGTTGCCGCCTGTTACAGACCCCCCCTCAGCCCCCAGCTGTGCCCTGGACTCCATATGTGAATTGATTGCCCCCCATCTATCTTCAGAGTTTGTACTGTTAGGTGACTTAAACTGGGATATGCTTAACACCCCGGCTGTCTTTCAATCTAAGATAGATGCCCTCAATCTCACACAAATTATCAAGGAACCCACCAGGTACAACCCAAAATCCGTAAACATGGGTACCATTATTGATATCATCCTGACTAACTTGCCCTCCAAATACACCTCCTCTGTTTTCAACCAGGATCTCAGCGATCACTGCCTCATCGCCTGTGTTCGCAATGGGTCAGCGGCCAAACGACCACCCCTTATCACTGTCAAACGCTCCCTAAAACACTTTTGCGAGCAGGCCTTTCTATTCGATCTGGCCCAGGTATCCTGGAAGGATATTGACCTCATCCCGTCAGTAGAGGACGCCTGGTTGTTCTTTAAAAGTGCTTTCCTCAACATCCTAAATAAGCATGCCCCTTTCAAAAAACGTAGAACTAAGAATAGATATAGCCCTTGGTTCACCCCAGACTTGACTGCACTAGACCAACACAAAAACATCCTGTGGCGCACTGCATTAGCATCGAATAGCCCCCGCGATATGCAGCTATTCAGGGAAGTCAGGAACAAGTACACCCAGTCAGTTAGAAAAGCAAAGGCCAGCTTTTTCAAACAGAAATTTGCTTCCTGTAGTACTAACTCCAAAAAGTTCTGGGACACTGTAAAGTCCATGGAGAATAAGAGCACCTCCTCCCAGTTGCCCACTGCACTGAGGCTCGGAAACACTGTTACCACTGATAAATCCACGATTATTGAAAATTTCAATAAGCATTTTGCTACGGCTGGCCATGCTTTCCATCTGACTACCCCGGTCAACAGCTCTGCACCCCCGGCAGCTACTTGCCCAAGCCCCCCCCGCTTCTCCTTCACCCAAATCCTGACAGCTGATGTTCTGAAAGAGCTGCTAAGTCTGGACCCCTACAAATCTGCTGGGCTAGATAATCTGGACCCTCTCTTTCTGAAATTATCAGCCAAAATTGTTGCAACACCTATCACTAGCTTGTTCAACCTCTCTTTCGTATCGTCTGAGATCCCTAGAGATTGGAAAGCTGCCGCGGTCATCCCCCTCTTCAAAGGAGGAGACACTCTAGACCCAAACTGTTATAGACCAATATCCATCCTGCCCTGCCTTTCTAAAGTTTTCGAAAGCCAAGTTAACAAACAGATAACTGACCACTTAGAATCCCACCGTACCTTCTCTGCTATGCAATCTGGTTTCCGAGCTGGTCATGGGTGCACCTCAGCTACGCTCAAGGTACTGAACGATATCATAACCGCCATCGATAAAAGACAGTACTGTGCAGCCGTTTTCATCGACCTGGCCAAGGCTTTCGACTCTGTCAATCACCGCATTCTTATTGGCAGACTCAACAGCCTTGGTTTCTCAAGTGACTGCCTTGCTTGGTTCTCTAACTACTTTGCAGACAGAGTTCAGTGTGTCAAATCGGAGGGCCTATTGTCCGATCCTCTGGCAGTCTCTATGGGGGTGCCACAGGGTTCAATTCTTGGGCCAACCCTTTTCTCTATATACATCAACGATGTCGCTCTCGCTGCTGGTGACTCTCTGATCCATCTCTACGCAGATGACACCATTCTGTATACATCTGGCCCCTCTTTGGATACTGTGTTTACTAACCTTCAATCAAGCTTCAATGCCATACAACACTCCTTCCGTGGCCTACAACTGCTCTTAAACGCTATTAAAACTAAGTGCATGCTTTTCTATCGAATGATGCCAGCACCCGCCCACCGGACTATCATCACTACTCTCGACGGATCCGAATTAGAATACGTGGACACCTACAAATACCTAGGCATCTGGTTAGACTATAAACTCAACTTCCAGACTCACATCAACCATCTCCAATCCAAAATTAAATCCAGAATTGGCTTCCTATTTCGCAACAGAGCCTCCTTCACTCATGCTGCCAAACATGCCCTTGTAAAACTGACTATCCTACCGATCCTTGATTTCGGCGATGTCATTTACAAACTAGCCTCCAACACTCTACTTAGCAAATTGGATGTAGTCTATCATAGTGCCATCCGTTTTGTCACCAAAGCCCCTTACACTACCCACCACTGCGACCTGTATGCTCTCGTTGGCTGGCCTTCACTATATATTAGTCGCCAAACCCACTGGCTCCAGGTCATCTACAAGTCTTTATTAGGTAAATCCCCGCCCTATCTCAGCTCACTGGTCACCATAGCAACACCCACCCGTAGCATGCGCTCCAGCAGGTATATCTCACTGGTCACCCCCAAAGCCAACACCTCCTTTGGCCGCCATTCCTTCCAGTTCGCTGCTGCCAATGACTGGAACGAATTGCAAAAATCATTGAAGCTAGAGGTTCCTATCTCCCTCAATAACTTTAAGCATCAGCTGTCAAAGCTGCTTATCGATCACTGCACCTGTATATAGCCCTTCTGTAAATAGCCCACACTACTACCTCATCCCCATATTTATTTTTGTTTATTTTTCACTAATCTTGCACTCCAGTATCTCTATTTGCACATCATAATTTGCACATCCTTCATTCCTGTGTTAATGATGATAATTCTGTAATTTATTTCTACTCTATAGTCTATTTATTGTCCTACCTCCCAACCTTACTGCATTTTTGCACTACATTTTGCACTCTGTTTATAGATTTTCTATTGTGTTTTTGACTGTTTGTTTAATGTGTAACTCTGTGTTGTTGTGTTTTTTTTTGTCGCACTGCTTTGCTTTGTCTTGGCCAGGTCGCAGTTGCAAATGAGAACTTGTTCTCAACTGACCTACCTGGTTAAATAAAGGTGAAATAAAATAAAAAAAATTAAAATGCTGTGTAAGTACATGCAATGATTAATTTGTATGAAGTGGTTTGTACATAAGTATGTTAATTGCATGAAGGCATTTAATTGCCTATGTTGGAGCATCTATATACATGTTCCTCTGGGTATCTCTCTGTTTCACAACACACACACAGGCACACACACACACACACACACACACATGAATGGGCAAGACTAAATATTTATGGTAGTAGGTGCCAGGCGCACCGGTTTGCTGTCAAGAACTGCAACGCTGCTGGGTACATCAAAAATGGTCCACCACCCAAAAGACATCCTACAAATTTGACAAAACTGTGGGAAACATTGGAGTCAACATGGACCAGCATCCCTGTGGAATGCTTTTGCCACCTCGTAGAGTCCATGCCCCGATGAATTGAGTCTGTTCTGAGGACAAAAGAGTCTCTCACTAACCTACATCTGTTCCAACTCATTTCTGTCAGGAACCTGATCAAAACCAGACCTTGTTTCTTCATCCAATATCCAAGAGTGGAATTTCCGAGTGGAATCTACCTCCCCCAAACGTCCTGGCTAAACGTCCCACCACTGGAAATGACATATCCAATCCACTGGAAATGACATATCCAATCCACTGGAAATGACATATCCAATCCACTGGAAATGACATATCCAATCCACTGGAAATTACATATCCAATCCACTGGAAATGACATATCCAATCCACTGGAAATGACATATCCAATCCACTGGAAATGACATATCCAATCCACTTACCTGGGATTAATGTGTTTTTATGTTTCACACAACAGTTACAGATTGGTTAGAGGGAGGCTGACAACCTTATGTAGTACGGCCTTAGGAAAAGTCTAATGAATACTCGGATTAATGCCGGTGTCTGAGGAAAATCTTGCACACACACGCACATGCACATGCACACACACACGCACACGCACACACACACACAAACACACACACACACACACACACACACACACACACACACACACACACACACACACACACACACACACACACATACACACGGGTGAAAGAGCACGATGAACAATACAATTTGGTATGTATGTATAACAGTGATGGAGAGAGAGGAGAGAGAGCCGTCCAGAGGAGTATAAGTGATGGTGATAGGCTCACTGTCTGCTGACAGACATAACATTAGTATATGTTGCAATGAACAACTTTACATAATGTTTAGATAGAAATATACAGTGTAGAAGAGAACACTCAGAATTAAAAGAACAGTGTCAGCTCACATTGCATATCTATTAGTGTGTGCTAATCTCTGTCACCCCTTTAATGTAGGGCCAGCTGTGTAGCTGTCAATAACAGGTACAGGGTCAGTACAGGGCCAGTACGAGGGGAGGTACAGGGTCAGTACAGGGCCAGTATGAGGGGAGGTACAGGGTCAGTACAGGGCCAGTATGAGGGGAGGTACAGGGTCAGTACAGGGCCAGTACGAGGGGAGGTACAGGTTCAGTACAGGGCCAGTACGAGGGGAGGTACAGGGTCAGTACAGGGCCAGTACGAGGGGAGGTACAGTGTCAGTACAGGGTCAGTACAGGGCCAGTACGAGGGGAGGTACAGGGTCAGTACAGGGCCAGTACGAGGGGAGGTACAGGGCCAGTACGAGGGGAGGTACAGGGTCAGTACAGGGCCAGTACGAGGGGAGGTAGGTGGTACAGAGAGGTAGAGACAGGAGTGTGTGTTTAATAACTCCTTCTGGGACCATGCCTCTGGGACCATGCCTCTGGGACCATGCCTCTGGGACCATGCCTCTGGGACCATGCCTCTGGGACCATGCCTCTGGGACCATGCCTCTGGGCTTTGACTCTCCTATCAGATGAGAGGGAAGACAGGAAGAAGAGAGGATGGGATGGGGGATGAAGGATGATGGGGAAAGAGAGGATGGGATGGGGGGATGATGAATGATGTGGAAAGAGAGGATGGGATGGGGGGATGATGGATGATGTGGAAAGAGAGGATGGGATGGGGGGATGATGGATGATGGGGAAAGAGAGGATGGGATGGGGGGATGATGGATGATGGGGAAAGAGAGGATGGGATGGGGGGATGATGGATGATGTGGAAAGAGAGGATGGGATGGGGGGATGATGGATGATGAGGAAAGAGAGGATGGGATGGGGGGATGATGGATGATGGGGAAAGAGAGGATGGGATGGGGGGATGATGGATGATGGGGAAAGAGAGGATGGGATGGGGGGATGATGGATGATGTGGAAAGAGAGGATGGGATGGGGGATGATGGATGATGGGGAAAGAGAGGATGGGATGGGGGAATGATGGATGATGGGGAAAGAGAGGATGGGATGGGGGGATGATGGATGTTGGGGAAAGAGAGGATGATGGGGATGATGGATGATGGGGAAAGAGAGGATGATGGGGGATGATGGATGATGGGGAAAGAGAGGATGATGGGGATGATGGATGATGGGGAAAGAGAGGATGATGGGGGGATGATGGATGATGGGGAAAGAGAGGATGATGGGGGGATGATGGATGATGTGGAAAGAGAGGACAGTGTGTCAACATGAATTGGTTGGCTGATGGAGAGAGTGATTGGAGGGATAAAACACACACAGACTTCTACACGCTACACACAAACACTGCTCAGTGGCTCTAAGTGACAGCCATTGCCCATTACCCATAACCCCCCTTTCTCACGTCAGAATATTTCCTGAGTGCAGTGTGCATGTGCGTGCATGCCCCTCCCCCCCGATTGACTGGCAGCCCCAAATCACACTTGACAGATAGCTGACAGTACAGAAGGGAGGCAGGGAGAGCCAATTTGAAAAATAATAAGACGTAATATAACCCTGAGAGAGGGGGAATGAGAGAGAGAGAGATATAGAGTGAAAGAGTATCTCCATCGCAGGAGTAGGGAGAGAATGGGAGAGAGGACGAGGGAGATGGCGAGAATGGGAGAGAGGACGAGGGAGATGGAGAGAATGGGAGAGAGGACGAGGGAGATGGAGAGAATGGGAGAGAGGACGAGGGAGATGGAGAGAATGGGAGAGAGGACGAGGGAGATGGCGAGAATGGGAGAGAGGACGAGGGAGATGGAGAGAATGGGAGAGAGGACGAGGGAGATGGCGAGAATGGGAGAGAGGACGAGGGAGATGGAGAGAATGGGAGAGAGGACGAGGGAGATGGAGAGAATGGGAGAGAGGACGAGGGAGATGGAGAGAATGGGAGAGAGGACGAGGGAGATGGAGAGAATGGGAGAGAGGACGAGGGAGATGGAGAGAATGGGAGAGAGGACGAGGGAGATGGAGAGAAGCAATGGAAGAAAAAATTCAATATATTTCTAATCTAGCGGATGTAATCAGATTATTCGTCTGCCAGGAGCGACGCATCTCATAAGGAATATCCTATTGGGCCGGGGAGGGAGGGAGTGTATGTGTGGTGTCAGAGGAGAGAGAGCCAGCCGATCTACATGGGCCCTGACAGATTCTAATAAATGCGTCAGGAGCTGCCCGGCAGAAACACAATGCTGTGTAATCATTTTATCATGACAAACCAGAATTCCAATGCCGTCCCATGTGGGCCGGGAGGAAAATTGAATTAGTTTAAATGTGAATTGCTTGTGCTTGGGGAACGAAACGGGGGGATGAGAGGAGAAGAGAGGGGGTAGCAGGAGAGGAGGGTTTGGCCGAGGCCTGTTCTGTATTTGGCTGGGTTTCCCCTCTCTAGGGTTGGGTGATACTCTCTGGGAGAGGCTCCTATTTCACCAGCTGTTGGCTAACTGCTGTAACCGCACTAACTCACAGGCCCAATACTGACACATTAGAGCCAGCCATACTGAACTTCATTACACAGTCGTTAAGAGGACCCTAACATACCATGGGTGTCATATAATGACAAAGTGCATTCCTGCGTGTGTGTGTGTGACGGTGTATGTAACAGCGGGTGGGGATTAGGCCCTGCCAGTGTTCCGGGGTTGCCCAGATACAACCCAGATGCCACGGTAACGCACCAGTGTGTCTCCGTGGAAACGGAAGTGGTGACTGCTGAGAGATAAAGGGCTTGATTATTCTCCCCACTGATCAATTCCCAGCAAGGCAGAACATGGAAAAGGCACACACACATTCTCTAAAAAAAGTTGACAATGAGGGTAACAGTTTGGTAGTTTCACAGAGATGCTAGAGGGTTTAGATTTGAAGTAAATGTACAGTAGTGAAGTAGAGTAACGTGTGTGTGTGTCTGTGTCCAGTGACAGTATTTCTGCACTTCACATGTAGCTGTAGAGGGCCCCATCCTCATATCCTCTCGCCTCGACCCGAGCCAATGAGGATGAGGCAAGGATTTGCATAATTATCCCCACTCTGTGGCGAAGTCCCATTACAGACAGAATGAGAGCGAATGAGAGCTACTCTTGTGAGCGTGCTCACTAGCTGGCTTTAGGGTGTATAGGACATGGCCTTCGCCCCGCGGACTTAGCTGTCCATCACAGAGAGAGAGGGGGGTGGGGTGAGAGACAGAGTTAGACAGAGAGACAGACAGAGAGACAGACAGACAGACAGAGAGACAGACAGAGAGACAGACAGAGAGACAGACAGAGAGACAGACAGAGAGACAGAGAGAGAGACAGAGATTTGAAGTGTCAACTAGGCAAAGGCAGGAGATGTGGGAGAATGCGGAGGATTTATGATGGCAGAGTATTTTACTACAGGGGGCCAGAGGGTAAGTGGCAGAGTATTTTACTACAGGGGGCCAGAGGGTAAGTGGCAGAGTATTTTACTACAGGGGGCCAGAGGGTAAGTGGCAGAGTATTTTACTACAGGGGACCAGAGTGTAAGTGGCAGAGTATTTTACTACAGGGGGCCAGAGGGTAAGTGGCAGAGTATTTTACTACAGGGGACCAGAGTGTAAGTGGCAGAGTATTTTACTACAGGGGACCAGAGTGTAAGTGGCAGAGTATTTTACTACAGGGGGCCAGAGGGTAAGTGGCAGAGTATTTTACTACAGGGGACCAGAGTGTAAGTGGCAGAGTATTTTACTACAGGGGGCCAGAGGGTAAGTGGCAGGGAAAGAGGGAGGGAGAGATGGAAGACGGAAGAAGAAATGGTAAGAATGGTCATTCTGGATGCTGGGTACAAATCACTTCTCTATCACCAGGGTCTTTAAATTGATTACAGATTGAAACCACACAGAGCTGTGAAAGAATCCCTCTCCCCTCCATTAGAAAGACAGGGTTATGAGAGGAGAAGAAGAAGAATACCTCTCCCCTCCATTAGAAAGACAGGGTTATGAGAGGAGAAGAAGAAGAAGAGATAGAGGAAGATGGACGTGAAGGAGATGTGTGGTGGCATAATGGGAGTGGTGTGAGAGCACGTCCAGATTTTAGACTGAATGACCCAAAGCCCTGAGGACAAGGTGACAAACTGACAGGGAGCCAGCCATCACAGAGACACTGAAGACATCAAGAGGAAACGCTGAAAGAAAGAACCCTAGAACACAGTTGCTCTGGCATCCTAAAACCTTAGTGTTAACCCTGCTCAGAGAATCTTGACCTAATTTAAGCGAGCTACGCTAAACTCCCAGTGTGCCCTGGGGCTCATCTGTAATAATAAGCCTAATGAAAACCTGGCACTCTGCCTCCACCCCGGGCCACAGCACCCAATCCCGGGTTTACTTTAATCAGTGGCTACGGAAGACAGATCCCAAAACATACCCACCGACTCCCACTTTCTCCTGACATGATTCCCAAAAACAGGAAACACAGGACTATTGTTTCACGAGTCCAGAATGAAGTTGTTATTTAATGTCACAGAACGCTACAGATCATAGACAGATCCTTCTTCAGGATGATCCCATCTTCTATAGACAGACTTGTTTAAACCTCCCAGTAGAGCCAGTCCTATCTACCAAATCACCCCAGAAGGAGGATATTCTCCCTATATCCTCCCTCTCTCTCGGGGAGGGAGGGAGGGAGGGAGAGAGGGAGAGGTAGTATTTTGTGCTGGGGCATAAAGGTAATTTACTGCGGTCTTATAACCCAGCTGTGCTCTCCCGTCTTGGCCCGGCACTCAGAGCGTCTCCTTCCCTCCCTGATCCTGATAGAGATATAAACCATGTTGACGTGTAACCCACAGAGTAACCGTCACAGTCCCGTTTATGGACCAGTCCCTTTAGAGCCGAGCCAAGGCAAGACGAACGGACTAACAGCCTCTCCCATGTGAACCTAAGATTTACAGAATCGACACTTCCACGCTGCTAAAAAGTTGACGAAAAAAAACAATGACAATGTGTGGAGAGAAAGCTAGAACTTGTGGCTGACTAGAAGATTGAACAGTCTCTCTGGAGGATGTGTGTTGTGGTGGGTGGTGCTCCCATCTTTCCCACAGTGTTGTTGATTTACGATGGAGACACATGACCACTGGGTGAATGTGGCCACATGAAACTCAACACCTGCCCAAGAAGACTATTTTGTGAGAAGGCTATATCTAATGCCACTAAAAGTAGAGCTGACCAGCCCAGTATCTGAATACCAGTAGATTTAGAGGCGACATTGACCGGCTACACCTGGAGACTGTTAGAGCCAAAAGGGTTTGAGACAGTTGGATGCCACATTTACATGTTTTTACATTTTAGTAAGATAGCAGACAGTCGACATACAGTAGTGAATGCATACAGTAGTGAATGCATACAGTAGTGAATGCATGCAGTAGTGAATGCATACATTTTCATATTTTTTTTCGCACTGTTCCCCGGCGGGAATCGAACCCACAACCCACAGCGCCATGCTCTACCAACAGAGCTATACTTTCATGGATACGGCCAGAGTCGTAATGGTGTCCATTTACTCTCATACATCCATGGATTGTAGCCATCATGGCCGCCGGGTTTCCGTGTTAAAGCGTCCTGGGTGTGTGAAACGTCTGTAACGTCTCGGTGACACTTCCATCCCGCCGGCTGGGCTCAGCTTAGAGAGAGTCAGAGTGGAGGGGATGAAGTGTGTGAGTAGACTGTGAATGGTGGAGGGCTGGAGGGGATAGTCCTACAGATCTGGGACTGAGCCTCTACAGTAACTCACTGACAGACACACATCAACCTGTGAGAGGCAGTGAAAGACTGCCTATTTGAATCATATCCATCACTCTGAAAGCATCGGAACGCCTCTGGTGTCACTGAGGGAAAACCTTGCGCCCCACATCAGGACATTGTGACAGCAAGTCAAATATACACACATCAATACATTCAATTCAATATATAATCAGACAAAGGTCAATGGCAAATCAATCCAGAGGTATGGCAAATTGTTGATAGTGTTATGACTAAAATGACTGAAGAATGAAGAAGTCAATGGTAGCATCTGTTCCCCTCCCCAGTTAGAGAGTGATAGCAGTCTATAGTGCTGTACTGAGACACTGAAACAGTATGACAGCGGTCTTCTTCTCCAGAGCCTTTCCAGCCAGGAGAGCTTTCATCTCACATAGGCCTCTAGGCTCCCCTTCCAAACATACATTTGCATACATCTGCATATTTCCCATTAGGCTTCACTTGTTGCTTTTTTATGGAAAAAGCGTATATGGTGATGATCACTCTCACTGGTAATGGTCCTCTGTCTCTCCCTCTCCCTCTCCCTCGCCCATTCTCTCTCCCTCTCCCTCTCCCTCTCCCCCGCCCATTCTCTCTCCCCCGCCCATTCTCTCTCCCTCTCCCATTCTCTCTCCCTCTCCCTCTCCCTCTCCCCCGCCCATTCTCTCTCCCTCTCCCTCTCCCTCTCCCTCTCCCTCTCCCCCGCCCATTCTCTCTCCCTCTCCCTCTCCCTCTCCCATTCTCTCTCCTCTCCCTCTCCCTCTCCCATTCTCTCTCCCTCTCCCTCTCCCTCTCCCCATTCTCTCTCCCTCTCCCTCTCCCCCGCCCATTCTCTCTCCCTCTCCCTCTCCCTCTCCCATTCTCTCTCCCTCTCCCTCTCCCATTCTCTCTCCCTCTCCTCTCCCATTCCCTCTCCCTCTCCCTCTCCCCCGCCCATTCCCTCTCCCTCTCCCCCGCCCATTCTCTCTCCCTCTCCCTCTCCCCCGCCCATTCTCTCTCCCTCTCCCTCTCCTCTCCCATTCCCTCTCCCTCTCCCTCTAAAACTCCCCGCCCATTCCCTCTCCCTCTCCCTCTCCCCCGCCCCATTCTCTCTCCCTCTCCCTCTCCCATTCTCTCTCCCTCTCCCTCTCCCTCTCCTCTCCCTCTCCCTCTCCCCCGCCCATTCTCTCTCCCTCTCCCTCTCCCCCGCCCATTCTCTCATCCCTCTCCCTCTCCTCTCCCCGCCCATTCTCGCTACCTCTCCCTCTCCCCCACCCATTCTCTCTCCCTCTCCCTCTCCCCCGCCCATTCTCTCTCCCTCTCCCTCTCCCCCGCCCATTCTCTCTCCCTCTCCCTCTCCCCGCCCATTCTCCCTCCCTCTCCCCATTTTCTCTCCCTCTCCTTCTCCCCGTCCATTCTCTCCCCCTCTTCCTCTCCCCCGCCCATTCTCTCTCCCTCTCCCCCGCCCATACTCTCTCCACATCTCCTCTCCCTCTCCCCCGCCCATACTCTCTCCACATCTCCTCTCCCTCTCCCCCGCCCATACTCTCTCCACATCTCCTCTCCCTCTCCCCCGCCCATTCT
>JAKYLM010000337.1:0-10000 GCA_023634145.1 Thymallus thymallus
GAGCATTGAAGATGGGTCGTGGCTGGGTCTTCCAGCATGACAACGACCCGAAACCAGGGAAACTAAGGAGTGCTCCGTAAGAAGCATCTCAAGGTCCTGGAGTGGCCTAGCCAGTCTCCAGACCTGAACCCAATAGAAAATCTTCGGAGGGAGCTGAAAGTCCGTATTGCCCAGCGACAGCCCCGAAACCTGAAGGATCTGGAGAAGGTCTGTATGGAGGAGTGGGCCAAAATCCCTGCTGCAGTGTGTGCAAACCTGGTCAAGAACTACAGGAAACGTATGATCTCTGTTTATTGCAAACAAAGGTTTCTGTACCAAATATTAAGTTCTGCTTTTCTGATGTATCAAATACTTATGTCATGCAATAAAATGCAAATTAATTACTTAAAAATCATACAATGTGATTTTCTGGATTTTTGTTTTAGATTCCGTCACTCACAGTTGAAGAGTAGCTATGATAAAAATTACAGACTTCTACATGCTTTGTAAGTGGGAAAACCTGCAAAATAGGCAGTGTATCAAATACTTGTTCTCCCCACTGTATATCTTCCATGGTAATAAAGTGTCATGGTCGCACACAGATCACGAAGACAGCAAACAGCACCCTATGTAGTGCACTAGTTGACCAGGGCCCATAGTGCTCTATGTAAGTTAAAGGGGACGCACCATTTAGGACTCACCCTTACATTAATATGCATTGCTTTACACACCTAGGATGTGTCCCAATGGACACAATATTCTCTGTTTAGTGCACTACGTTTGACCAGGGCCCATGGTGAGTATAGTGAATAGGGTGCCATTTGGGACTCAACCTCACATCAATATGCATGGGTCCTAATTGTACATCTTGCATATCCTTTGAGGAAAGGCAGCCTGGCATGTATTTACACCTCTAGAAACAGGCCCTGTAACAGGGACAACCCCAGGCAGCCTTTAATAATACATTAACCACCTATTCACTATGGAACACACACACACACACACACACACACACACCACACACACACACCACACACACCACACACACACACACACCACACACACCACACACACACACACACACACACACACACACACACACACACACACACACACACACACACACACAGCTATTCATTAAGGAACACACACCTCATACCGGCACCAAGCCACTGGCTTTGTGGTAAAGTCCTCCGTCCTCCCTGATGCTATTTGCATTTAAAGCCCCTGTTCCTCATCAGACTCACTGTAATTACTTTGTATAGTGGTGTGTGTGTGTTGATTGGCTAACTGTAGTTTGCATAAGGCTAATTGTAAAGAGGCTGGTCGACTTCATTAAACAAATGAATGTGCTGTGAATGTTTTATTTAACTAGGCAAGTGAGTTAAGAACAAATTCTTATTTACAATGACAGCCTAGGAGCAGTGAGTTAACTGCCTTGTTCAGGGGCAGAAAAACATATGTCATCTAGGGGATTTGAACCTGCAACCTTTCAGTTACAGTCCCAACACTCTAACCACTCGGCTACCTGATGCCTTGCTTCGCTCAATGTCTGAGTCGAAAATCGCCCCCTATTCCCTGCTAATTGGCCAGAGCCCCCAAAAGTAGTACACAATATCGGAAATAGGGTTCCATGAGACGGTAAAATTAACCCGGTGCCAATGCCCATTTCAAGGTCTTTCAAGGTCTTTTTCTGTCCTGTCACGGTTCTATTTCCTGTCATCTGGCTGGCAGAAGTTGCAATGAAAAGATTTCTGCCGGACCGACGCCTTGATTTCTCTTTTTATATTCGTAATTTGCTTTCAAACATAACAAACGTTAATTAATTAGGATTTTATGCATTAGATTTGAGTCATTTAAAATGTCAGAGTAGTAACGTTGTGTAGTTATTGGAAGACATTAGCATTATAGTGTTAATGAGGAAGGACATAACAGGCTGGAGATTTACCTGTGGAGCTGACCAGTTAAAGACCTACCTACCTGCCTGCCTGCCCGCCCGCTTGCCTGCCTGCCAGCCTGCCAGCCTGCCTGCCTGCCTGCCTGCCTGCCTGCCTGCCTGCCTGCCTGCCTGCCTGCCTGCCTGCCTGCCTGCCTGCCTGCCTGCCTGCCTGCCTGCCTGCCTGCCTGCCTGCCTGCCTGCCTGCCTGCCTGCCTGCCTGCCTGCCTGCCTGCCTGCCTGCCTGCCTGCCTGCCTGCCTGCCTGCCTGTCTGTCTGTGGGTGTGTGGGTGTGTGGGTGCACACAAGAGAGTTAAGACAAATCTATAACGTCAGATTGAGGTCAATTCAGCCAGTTTTGCCCACTGGGTTTAGTGATGCTGATACATGTGAATAATAGTTTCTATCTGGTGACAGTTATGGAGTGTGACTGACTGTCTTTGGAAACATCTTCCAAAGATACAGAATTATAAATAGACAAGAGAAATGTCCCAGAACTACCAGCATTCTACACTTGATTACATGCAATTAACCCTCTATTTTAATTGTGATGCCTGATTAGCTCGGTCCAATCAGTAACATTAGTACAAATCAACAGAGAACAAGTGAAGGATAGGTTAGAATGTGGATTAGATGAGATAATCAGGCTGTATTGTCCTCTGAGGATGACAGATGACGCTGGAGAGGAAGAGGAGGAAGTATATGAATAGCATAGCTATATCCCAAATGGCACCCTATTCCCTCTATAGTGGGCCCTGGTCAAAAGTAGTGCACTATCTAAGGGAATAGGTTGCCATTTGGGACACAGACCATGTTTTTTTAAATTATATTCTACCTCATCAGCCAATTAGAAGGGGTTTATTATAATTGATTGATTGTTTATTTGCTCTCTCGTTGACAGTCAAAAATAATCTAAAATCCTTTTGTTCATTGTACGGAAGTGAGTGGAACAGCACACTTTCTAAAGAGAGGTTAGTAGGGTTGTATTGGATGTGGATGTGATATGGACTCTGGCTCTAAACCGTTGGCCTGTCATTCAGGATATTTAAACTGGCTGTCATCCGCTATTGAGATTAACAAGAAGGTTATTAACTGGTCTGTTGCATGTTTCTAAATGGCAATCTTTCTCTTTTGTTTTACCTTTATTTAACTAGGCAAGTCAGTTAAGAACAAATTCTTATTTACAATGACGGCCTACAAAATGTGTTCAAAAAGGGTCGACAAAAAGCAATGAAATCCCCCAATTATTGAGCTGTTTAAACATATAAACTCAAGTTTTATATTTTCTTAGTCCTTCCTTTAAAGCACCTCAACTCCTGTGTAAATGAAACAACAAACAGAACACTGCTGGCTGAAGCTAAACAGTTACTGGGACATTCAAGCAGAAACAGAAAATAACATCCAGCTCCAAGGCAGATTTCAGTCGGGCGTTAGTGGGGGCAGCTCGAAACTCGTAGTAATGCAGACAGGCAGAACCTCAGTCAGCCGAGTCCTAGTCGGGTCCTTGGGGTCCTTGGCCCAGCTGCAGGTTCCTCAGTCTCAGGTATCAGAATAACTCTTCCAGATTATGTACATTTTATCAAATGAAACTAGCTTTGTATCACTGTGGAATTATGACCACCTTTACACATAATACATGTTGAAGTGTTCAGCCTCTCTTCAGCACTACAGTAGATAATACTACAATCAGTAATCAATCAAACTTTATTTAAATAACGCATCTCTTCCAACAAATGTATTGTACGGTTTTAAAGAGATTAATAGCTCAATTAAAATAGTATAACAGTAAAATAACAGTGGATATGAAAGGCCAACACCCATAGAGACCAAGTATGAAAGGCCAACACCCATAGAGACCCAGTATGAAAGGCCAACACCCATAGAGACCAAGTATGAAAGGCCAACACCCATAGAGACCAAGTATGAAAGGCCAACACCCATAGAGACCAAGTATGAAAGGCCAACACCCATAGAGACCAAGTATGAAAGGCCAACACCCATAGAGACCAAGTATGAAAGGCCAACACCCATAGAGACCAAGTATGAAAGGCCAACACCCATAGAGACCAAGTATGAAAGGCCAACACCCATAGAGACCAAGTATGTAAGCTGTAAAGTATTTTGTCTGTAATGTATTTGTCGTTATGTGTCAGACCTCAGTAAGACTAGCTGTCACCATTTGTGCCTGCTAATGGGGATACTAATTAATCACATTGAAAAAATACTGGGGACCAGTCCTGGTTCAGTCGCCATCAGCAGACCTACATCCATAGGGACCAGTCCTGGTTCAGTCGCCATCAGCAGACCTACATCCATAGGGACCAGTCCTGGTTCAGTCGCCATCAGCAGACCTACATCCATAGGGACCAGTCCTGGTTCAGTCTCCATCAGCAGACCTACATCCATAGGGACCAGTCCTGGTTCAGTCTCCATCAGCAGACCTACATCCATAGGGACCAGTCCTGGTTCAGTCGCCATCAGCAGACCTACATCCATAGGGACCAGTCCTGGTTCAGTCGCCATCAGCAGACCTACATCCATAGGGACCAGTCCTGGTTCAGTCGCCATCAGCAGACCTACATCCATAGGGACCAGTCCTGGTTCAGTCGCCATCAGCAGACCTACATCCATAGGGACCAGTCCTGGTTCAGTCGCCATCAGCAGACCTACATCCATAGGGACCAGTCCTGGTTCAGTCGCCATCAGCAGACCTACATCCATAGGGACCAGTCCTGGTTCAGTCTCCATCAGCAGACCTACATCCATAGGGACCAGTCCTGGTTCAGTCGCCATCAGCAGACCTACATCCATAGGGACCAGTCCTGGTTCAGTCTCCATCAGCAGACCTACATCCATAGGGACCAGTCCTGGTTCAGTCTCCATCAGCAGACCTACATCCATAGGGACCAGTCCTGGTTCAGTCTCCATCAGCAGACCTACATCCATAGGGACCAGTCCTGGTTCAGTCGCCATCAGCAGACCTACATCCATAGGGACCAGTCCTGGTTCAGTCGCCATCAGCAGACCTACATCCATAGGGACCAGTCCTGGTTCAGTCGCCATCAGCAGACCTACATCCATAGGGACCAGTCCTGGTTCAGTCGCCATCAGCAGACCTACATCCATAGGGACCAGTCCTGGTTCAGTCGCCATCAGCAGACCTACATCCATAGGGACCAGTCCTGGTTCAGTCGCCATCAGCAGACCTACATCCATAGGGACCAGTCCTGGTTCAGTCTCCATCAGCAGACCTACATCCATAGGGACCAGTCCTGGTTCAGTCTCCATCAGCAGACCTACATCCATAGGGACCAGTCCTGGTTCAGTCGCCATCAGCAGACCTACATCCATAGGGACCAGTCCTGGTTCAGTCGCCATCAGCAGACCTACATCCATAGGGACCAGTCCTGGTTCAGTCTCCATCAGCAGACCTACATCCATAGGGACCAGTCCTGGTTCAGTCTCCATTAGCAGACCTACATCCATAGGGACCAGTCCTGGTTCAGTCGCCATCAGCAGACCTACATCCATAGGGACCAGTCCTGGTTCAGTCGCCATCAGCAGACCTACATCCATGGGACCAGTCCTGGTTCAGTCTCCATTAGCAGACCTACATCCATAGGGACCAGTCCTGGTTCAGTCTCAGGCTGTGTCCCAAATGGCACCCTATTCCCTATATACAGTGCATTCAGAAGTCCCCTACAGTGACTTTTTCCACATGTTGTTATATTACAGCTTTATTCTAAAATGCTTTTTATTTTATCCTCATAAATCTACAAACAATACACCATAATGACAAAGCGAAAACAGGTTTTAGAAATTCATTACAAATTAATAAACAGAAGTACCTTATTTATATAAGTATTCAGACCCTTTGCTATGAGACTCTAAATTGAGCTCAGGTGCTTCCTGTTTCCATTGATCATCCTTGAGATGTTTCTACAACTTGATTGGAGTCCACCTGTGGTAAATTCAATTGAATGGGCATGATTTGGAAAGGCTCACACCTGTCTACAGTATATGTGACTCAACACCTGGATTTGATCTTATGTAGCAACATTTGAAATACTGTTTTTTACATTGGATAAAAGTAGAGAATCAGAGCTATAAATGGTACATCATACACTACAGTTGATGAACAATGGGAAACTAATTCTGCTTTGAAAGTTGATTAACTTGTAAACTCACTTTATAGAAAATGGCATTTTAATGTTTTGGTATCTAGTGAAGACCTCTTCTTTGTCTCCACCCATTCAACATCGTTCACACCCTCTTAAGCTTTAGCCCCACCCATCTCGTTCCGCTCTCGGAGCGTTCAGAGAACACAAGTCAGTGAGTCAAAACAGGAAGGAGTAATGGATGGATAGTTCATTTATTTCCAAAGCTGCAATCATGGGACACACACAGTACGGATGAATGATCAGTAGTCAACGATATATAAATAGCACTCCCCACAGCAAATCTGCTGTATAACATACTAACAAAATAACAATTTAAATGACTATCAAAGTCATTGTGATCGTATAGTGGATTTAACAGACGGAAGCCACTCCTCAGTAAAAAGCACATGAAAGCCCGCTTGGAGTTTTCCAAAAGGCACCTAAAGGATTCTCAGACCATGAGAAACAAGATTCTCTGGTCTGATGAAACCAAGATTGGCCTGATGCCAAGCGTCACGTCTGGATGAAACCTGGCACCATCCCTACGGTGGCAGTATGGTGGTGGCAGCATCATGATGTGGGGATGTTTTTCAGCGGCAGGGACTGGGAGACTAGTCAGGATCGAGGGAAAGATGAATGATGAAACAAAGTACAAAGAGATCATTGATGAAAACATACTCCAGAGCAGTCAAGATCTTCTCCTTCCAAACGGACAACGACCCTAAGCACACAGCCAAGACAACCAGGAGTGGCTTCTGGACAAGTCTCTGAATTTTCTTGAGTGGCCCAGCCAGAGCTTGGACTTCAACCCAATCGAACATCTCTGAAGAGACCTGAAAATAGCTGTGCATCGACGCTCCCCATCCAACCTGACAGAGCTCGAGAGGATCTGCAGAGAAGAATGGGAGAAACTCCCCAAATACAGGTGTGTCAAGCTTGTAGCGTTGAACCCAAGAAGACTCCAGGCTGTAATGGCTGCCGAAGCACCCAGTAAAGGCTCTGAATACTGATATAAATGGGACATTTCACTTGTTATTTTTCTATACATTTGCATAACTTTGTGTGTCGAATAATGAGAAAAAAAAAAAAATGTCATACATTTTAGAATAAGGCTGTAACGTAACAAAATGTGGAAAAAGTGACTGTAATTCACTTCTTTTGACTAGAGGACTGTGTGTGTGTGTGTGTGTGTGTGTGTGTGTGTGTTGCAGGGTATCTACAGTACAGTACAGTAAGCATGCTGAAAGGATCAACCTAAAATCTGTTAACATGAAAACAATACCATCCCTTAGGGGAAGGGTCCCAATGGAACAATGTGCTGGAAGAAAGAGATTTCTAACACACACACAATACTAACCAAGGATAATGTTTGTACCGCAAACACAATACTAACCAAGGAGGATGTGAAAGGGCGAGAGAGAGAGAGAGAGAGAGAGAGAGAGAGAGAGAGAGAGAGAGAGAGCTGTACTCTTTCTTTCTTTGCCAAACACAGAATAAATATGTCTTTAGAGGAAGGGTAGAAACAAGCTAAGACAGGGGAGAGAAAGGAAAGTAGAGGAGAGGAGGAGGAAAGGAGGAGAGGAGGAGGAGATGAAGAGGAGGAGAGGAAGAGAGGAGGAGAGGAGGAGGAGAGGAGGAGGAGATGAAGAGGAGGAGAGGAGGAGAGGAGGAGAGGAGGAGAGGAGGAGAGGAGGAGGAGATGAAGAGAGGAGGAGGAGAGGAAGAGAGGAGGAGATGAGGAGGAGATGAGGAGGAGGAGAGGAGGAGAGGAGGAGATGAGGAGGAGATGAGGAGGAGGAGAGGAGGAGAGGAGGAGAGAAGGAGATGAGAAGGAGAGGAGGAGCGGAGGAGAGGAGGAGAGGAGGAGAGAAGGAGATAAGAAGGAGAGGAGGAGCGGAGGAGGAGGAAAGGAGGAGGAAGGTAGAAATAGATAGGTGGGTAGATAGCTATGTGTTAAAGAAAGGAAGAGGTGTGTAGATAGCTATGTGTTAAAGAAAGGCAGAGGTGGGTAGATAGCTATGTGTTAAAGAAAGGAAGAGGTGGGTAGATAGCTATGTGTTAAAGAAAGGAAGAGGTGTGTAGATAGCTATGTGTTAAAGAAAGGAAGAGGTGTGTAGATAGCTATGTGTTAAAGAAAGGAAGAGGTGTGTAGATAGCTATGTGTTAAAGAAAGGAAGAGGTGGGTAGATACAGTTGAAGTCGGAAGTTTACATACACTTAGGTTGAAGTCATTAAAACTAATTTTTTCAAACACTCCACAGATTTCATGTTAACAAACTGTAGTTTTGACAAGTTGGTTAGGACATCTACTTTGTGCATGACACAAGTAATTCTTACATCAATTGTTTACAGACTACTACCTGCTGGATTATTTCACTTATAATTCACTATATCACAATTCCAGTGGATCAGAAGTTTACATACACTAAGTTGACTGTTCCTTTGAACAGCTTGGAATATTCCAGAAAATGGCTTAGGAAGGCCACCAAACATTCAGACATTTCCATCCCCAACTACAATATTTCCTGTCAAGATAGAACTGCCAAAGGAGGCGGAGTTGCAATCTACTGCAGAGATAACCTGCAGAGTTCTGTCATACTGTCCAGGTCTGTGCCCAAACAGTTTGAGCTTCTACTCTTAAAAATACACCTTTCCAGAAATAAGTCTCTCACTGTTGCCGTCTGTTACAGACCCCCCTCAGCCCCCAGCTGTGCCCTGGACTCCATATGTGAATTAATTGCCCCCCATCTATCTTCAGAGTTCGTACTGTTTGGTGACTGGGATATGCTTAACACCCCGGTCGTCCTTCAATCTAAGCTAGATGCCCTCACACAAACTATTAAGGAACCTACCAGGTACAACCCTAAATCCGTAAACATGGGCACCCTCATAGATATCATCCTGACTAACCTGCCCTCCAAATACACCTCCGCTGCCTTCAACCAGGATCTTAGCGATCACTGCCTCATTGCCTGCGTTCGTAATGGGTCTGCGGTCAAACGACCACCCCTTATCACTGTCAAACGCTTCCTAAAACACTTCAGTGAGCAGGCCTTTCTAATTGATCTGGCCCGGGTATCCTGGAAGGATATTGACCTCATCCCGTCAGTAGAGGATACCTGGTTGTTCTTTAAAAGTGCTTTCCTCACCATCCTAAATAAGCATGCCCCTTTCCAAAAAATGTTAACTAAGAACAGATGTAGCCCTTGGTTCACTCCAGACTTGACTGCCCTTGACCAGCACAAAACCATCCTGTGGCGCACTGCATTAGCATCGAATAGCCCCCGCGTCAGGAACCAATATACAGTCAGTTAGAAAAGCAAAGGCTAGCTTTTTCAAACAGAAATTCGCATCCTGTAGTACTAATTCCAAAAAGTTCAGTCCATGGAGTCCATGGAGAATAAGAGCACCTCCTCCCAGTTGCCCACTGCACTGAAAGAGCTACAAAATCTGGACCCGTACAAATCTCCTGGGCTAGACAATCTGGACCCTTTCTTTCTAAAACTATATGCTGAAATTGTTGCAACCCCTATTACTAGCCTGTTCAACCTCTCTTTCGTATTGTCTGAGATCCCTAGAGATTGGAAAGCTGCCGCGGTCATCCTCCTCTTCAAAGGGGGAGACACTCTAGACCCAAACTGTTACAGACCTATATCCATCCTGCCCAAACTGTTACAGATCACTGACAACTTCGAATCCCACCGTACCTTCTCTGCTATGCAATCTGAGCTGGTCATGGGTGCACCTCAGCTACGCTCAAGGTACTAAACGATATCATAACCACCATAGATAAAAGACAGTACTGTGCAGCCGTCTTCACCGTCTTCATAAACATTCTTATTGGCAGACTCAACAGCCTTGGTTTCTCAAATGACTGCCTCACCTGGTTCTCCAACTGTGTGTCAAATCTGAGGGCCTGTTGTCC
>JAKYLM010000337.1:15000-25000 GCA_023634145.1 Thymallus thymallus
TACATTAGGCCTGATAATCATTTCTACAGTAAGATGTACATTAGGTCTGATAATCATTTCTACAGTAAGATGTACACTAGGCCTGATAATCATTTCTACAGTAAGATGTACACTAGGCCTGATCATCATTTCTACAGTAAGATGTACATTAGGCCTGATAATAATTTCTACAGTAAGATGTACATTAGGCCTGATAATCATTTCTACAGTAAGATGTACACTAGGCCTGATAATAATTTTTACAGTAAGATGTACACTAGGCCTGATAATAATTTTTACAGTAAGATGTACACTAGGTCTGATAATAATATCTACAGTAAGATGTACATTAGGCCTGATAATAATATCTACAGTAAGATGTACATTAGGCTTGATAATCATTTCTACAGTAAGATGTACACTAGGTCTGATAATCATTTCTACAGTAAGATTTACACTAGGTCTGATAATCATTTCTACAGTAAGATGTACATTAGGCCTGATAATCATTTCTACAGTAAGATGTACATTAGGCCTGATAATAATTTCTACAGTAAGATGTACATTAGGCCTGATAATAATTTCTACAGTAAGATGTACATTAGGCCTGATAATAATTTCTACAGTAAGATGTACACTAGGTCTGATAATCATTTCTACAGTAAGATGTACATTAGGCCTGATAATAATTTCTACAGTAAGATGTACATTAGGCCTGATAATAATTTCTACAGTAAGATGTACACTAGGTCTGATAATCATTTCTACAGTAAGATGTACATTAGGCCTGATAATCATTTCTACAGTAAGATGTACATTAGACCTGATAATAATTTCTACAGTAAGATGTACATTAGACCTGATAATAATTTCTACAGTAAGATGTACATTAGGCCTGATAATCATTTCTACAGTTAGATGTACATTAGGCCTGATAATCATTTCTACAGTAAGATGTACACTAGGCCTGATAATCATTTCTACAGTAAGATGTACATTAGGCCTGATAATCATTTCTACAGTAAGATGTACATTAGGCCTGATAATCATTTCTACAGTAAGATGTACACTAGGCCTGATAATCATTTCTACAGTAAGATGTACATTAGGCCTGATAATCATTTCTACAGTAAGATGTACATTAGGTCTGATAATCATTTCTACAGTAAGATGTACACTAGGCCTGATAATCATTTCTACAGTAAGATGTACACTAGGCCTGATCATCATTTCTACAGTAAGATGTACATTAGGCCTGATAATCATTTCTACAGTAAGATGTACATTAGGCCTGATAATCATTTCTACAGTAAGATGTACACTAGGCCTGATAATCATTTCTACAGTAAGATGTACACTAGGCCTGATCATCATTTCTACAGTAAGATGTACATTAGGCCTGATCATGTTTCATCTTCATCAGTACTGTTACTAAGGGTTGCACTATCAGTAGATAGCTAGCTTGCTCTGGCGAACGTTAGCTAGCTATTAGCTGTTAGCTGCTGTGTTTTTAAGAGAAACTCACATCTACTACTATGAGCGATATGAGCTTATTCTGCCTTCTTCACCTGTTAGAAAAATGTACTTTTCCACTTTGGAAGCACTGTTTCCTGAAGCATTGTTCCCTGTTCTGAAAGAACTCCCTGGGTTTACCGTCCTGCTGGGGATGTTGGGTCAGGACCTGTCCTTTTCATTTGTTTGAGTCAGTGTCTGACAGAGCTGCAGTGTGGGTCCAGGAGGGATCAAGAAAACTGCAGAAAAAGATCCGGTAAACCATGAAGACACGGGCATCTCCCTCCACCTCTCACAGCTGCAAACTGAGCAGGGTCACCACTGCTGAGCAGAGAGATTACTGAACAGAGAGAGTACTGAACAGAGAGAGTACTGAACAGAGAGCGTACTGAACAGAGAGTGTACTGAACAGAGAGCGTACTGAACAGAGAGCGTACTGAACAGAGAGCGTACTGAACAGAGAGAGTACTGAACAGAGAGAGTACTGAACAGAGAGCGTACTGAACAGAGAGCGTACTGAACAGAGAGCGAACTGAACAGAGAGCGTACTGAACAGAGAGCGTACTGAACAGAGAGCGTACTGAACAGAGAGAGTACTGAACAGAGAGCGTACTGAACAGAGAGAGTACTGAACAGAGAGCGTACTGAACAGAGAGAGTACTGAACAGAGAGAGTACTGAACAGAGAGCGTACTGAACAGAGAGCGTACTGAAAAGAGAGTTCTACACAGAGACCTTCATACTGTGACGTTGGGGTCTACACAGAGACCTTCATACTGTGACGTTGGGGTCTACACAGAGACCTTCATACTGTGACGTTGTGGTCTACACAGAGACCTTCATACTGTGACGTTGGGGTCTACACAGAGACCTTCATACTGTGACGTTGGGGTCTACACAGAGACCTTCATACTGTGACGTTGGGGTCTACACAGAGACCTTCATACTGTGACGTTGGGGTCTACACAGAGACCTTCATACTGTGACGTTGGGGTCTACACAGAGACCTTCATACTGTGACGTTGGGGTCTACACAGAGACCTTCATATTGTGACGTTGGGGTCTACACAGAGACCTCCATACTGTGACGTTGGGGTCTACACAGAGACCTTCATACTGTGACGTTGGGGTCTACACAGAGACCTCCATACTGTGACGTTGGGGTCTACACAGAGACCTTCATACTGTAACGTTGGGGTCTACACAGAGACCTTCATACTGTGACGTTGGGGTCTACACAGAGACCTCCATACTGTGACGTTGGGGTCTACACAGAGACCTTCATACTGTGACGTTGGGGTCTACACAGAGACCTCCATACTGTGACGTTGGGGTCTACACAGAGACCTCCATACTGTGACGTTGGGGTCTACACAGAGACCTCCATCAGACAGAGAGATCAAAGGGTAGAGTAAATACTGAGAACATAATATGTTGGTGCATTCACTCATTAGGTAGAATGAATGACTGCTTATAGAATCCCAGTAGAATGAATCACTGCTTATAGAATCCCAGTAGAATGAATCACTGCTTATAGAATCCCAGTAGAATGAATCACTGCTTATAGAATCCCAGTAGAATGAATCACTGCTTATAGAATCCCAGTAGAATGAATCACTGCTTATAGAATCCCAGTAGAATGAATGACTGTTTATAGAATCCCAGTAGAATGAATCACTGCTTATAGAATCCCAGTAGAATGAATGACTGTTTATAGAATCCCAGTAGAATGAATCACTGCTTATAGAATCCCAGTAGAATGAATGACTGTTTATAGAATCCCAGTAGAATGAATCACTGTTTATAGAATCCCAGTAGAATGAATCACTACTTATAGAATCCCAGTAGAATGAATCACTGTTTATAGAATCCCAGTAGAATGAATCACTGCTTCACTGCCCACATTGACTAGCGTTGACATCCAACTGCTACACAAAGAAACACACACACACTCTGTATACAGCAATGTTTCTTTAGTAAGAGGCCTCTACGGAATGTGCCCTTGGGTGAGGAACATGTTGTGTTTACTGATCAGTCTCCTAATGAGATAGAGGGAACCCAAAAAGCTGCTTCTTCCCTCATTCATATTCTCTCACACACACACCATACACACTTCCTCATTCAGAGAACGGAGAGGAGGAAGAGGAGGCTCCTGCATCATTAAACACCCGGGGCCTCGCTGTATTGATCACTTCAACTACATCCAATCAAATATGCAGAGAAAGAGAGAGAGAGAGAGAGAGAGAGAGAGAGAGAGAGAGAGAGAGAGAGAGAGAGAGAGAGAGAGAGAGAGAGAGAGAGAGAGAGAGAGAGAGAGAGAGAGAGAGAGAGAGAGACAGAACAAATGAAGAACAGGTATGTACGTAGCCATTCACTGTTGGACTCCCTAAACTTCATCACCTCTATGATAGCATCCTGAGGAAGAGGCTTGCAAGGGGTGATAAATATTTAACAGGCCTTGGATGGATGGTATGGTAGATCAAGTGGATAACCTCTGCCCTTCAGTCCATGCTCTGGTGAACATGGTTTGTAGTTAGCACCTTAGCTGCAGTCTGATGAACAGTTATAGATAGATAGATAGATAGATAGATAGATAGATAGATAGATAGATAGATAGATAGATAGATAGATAGATAGATAGATAGATAGATAGATAGATAGATAGATAGATAGATAGATAGACAGACAGACAGACAGACAGACAGACAGACAGACAGACAGACAGACAGACAGACAGACAGACAGACAGACAGACAGACAGACAGACAGACAGACAGACAGACAGACAGACAGACAGACAGACAGACAGACAGACAGACAGACAGACAGACAGACAGACAGACAGACAGACAGACAGACAGACAGATAGATAGATAGATAGATAGATAGATAGATAGATAGATAGATAGATAGATAGATAGATAGATAGATAGATAGATAGATAGATAGATAGATAGATAGATAGATAGATAGATAGATAGATAGATACTTTTTTGATCCCCGAAGGGAGCGGGGAGAGCGGCAGTATGAAAAAGTTTTAAAGTCTGGAGTGCAAAAAGCTATAAAAAGACATTGCATAGTATGGGTGAATGACTGAATATGTACACTATACATTGTTGTAGTGTGAGGTGAAAAAATGATACAATTATTGCACGTTGATATAAATAAAATTAAATGATATGCATGGTTAACTATACTATACAGGTCGATGGCAGAGAAATACTTAAAAAACTGTACATGAATATGTGCATACAGTCCTGAATGAATGAGTACTGAATGAATAAGTCCTGAGTGAATGACTGATTACAGACCAGAGAGTTACTCACCTTCTAGAGTGTCAAGGCTAATCCCCAGAACAGAGCTAGCCTTCCTGATCAGCTTATTTACCCAAGAAGCATCACCGTCGCCCCAGCACACCACTGCAAAAAAGATAGAACTGGCCACCACAGACTGGTAGAAGGTATGCAGTAGTTTACTGCACACGTTGAAGGACCTGAGCATCCTCAGAAAGTAGAGTCGTCTCTGGCCCTTTTTGTACAGAGCCCCGGTGTTACCAGCCCATTCCAGCCTGTTGTCCATATGGACTCCCAGGAACTTGTATGAACCAACCATTTCCACATCCATCCCCTGTATAGGGACTGCAGTCAGTTGTGCCTTGGTTCTCCTGAAGTCCACCACCATCTCCTTTGTTTTGCTGATGTTGAGCTGAAGTTGGTTCTGCTCACACCAGTTATATCTGAAGTCTGAGGTGTAGAGGGTGAAGAGGAAGGGGGACAGGACCATTCCCTGGGGGGCCCCTGTGTTACTCACTGCCCGTTCTGACACACAGCTCTGTAGTCGCACAAATTGTGGCCTACCGGTCAGGTAGTCCGTAATCCAGGAGACTAAGGGTGCTTCCACTTTCATCCTCCTCATCTTCTCACCCAGTAGCAGGGGCTGAATGGTATTGAAGGCACTGGAGAAGTCAAAAAACATAACCCTCACAGTGCAACCTGCGTTGTCCAGGTGAGAGTAGGCCCTCTGCAGAAGCTAGATGATTGCATCATCCACCCAGATGTTGCGCTGGTATGCAACTGCAGGGGGTCCAGTGATGAACACACCAGGGGTCTGAGGTGAGCGAGGACTAACCTTTCCAGGGTCTTCATGATGTGGGATGTTAGCGCAACAGGTCTGAAGTCATTCAGGATGTTTTCCACAGCACAGGGACCCTTTCCATGCTCAGGCTAAGGTTGAAGGATTGCTGGAGTATTCCACACATTTGGTCAGCACAGACCCTAAGCACCCTTGGGCTGATGCCATCAGGGCCCATCCGCTTTCCACTGATGTAGTCTCTCCAGCTCTCTCTTCACTTGATTGGTGTTGAAAGCCAGCCCAGGTGGGGAGGTGGGGGGAAGGGCGGGTGGGACAGCCATGAGGGTGTGTGGCCTGGACAGAGCAAATTGGTTCAGCTTATTGGCTCTGTCCTTGGTCCCACCCGCACTTTTTGAAACCAGTGATATTTCTCATACCCTTCCACACCTCTCTCACCTGGCTCTGCCTCAGCTTGTCCTCCATCTTCTCCTAATACATTCTCTTCTCATCAGCAATCCGCAACTTCAGCTCCCTCTGGACGCATTTCAATGTGTCCTTGTCCCCCTCCTTGAAGGCCCTCTTCTTCTCATTCAGCAGGGCCTTCAGGTCGCTGGTGACCCAGGGTTTATTATTTGGAAAACAGCGTACCTTCCTGGTGGGTACAGTGTTGTCTACACAAAAATGTATATAGTCCGTTATGCAGTCAGTAAGTCCATCAATGTCCTCCCCATGAGCCTCACAGAGCACATCCCAGTCTGTTGTTTCAAAGCAGTCCTGTAGGGCCTCATTCGCCTCCGGGGACCATCTCCTAATGGTCCTGGTGGTCGCAGGCTCCTGTTGGACCAAAGGCCTGTAGAGTGGGGTGAGGTGGAAAAGGTTGTGATCCGATCTACCGAGGGGAGGGAGTGCAGTGGAGTTGTATGCATCCTTCACATTAGCATATAACAAGTCCAGAGTTTTATTATTCCTGGTTGGACACTTCACAAATTGTTTGAACGTGGGCAGCGTTGAAGAGAGAGATGCATGGTTAAAATCCCCCGAAATGTTAAAGAAAGCACTGGGATGCGCTGTCTATAACCTCACAATAACAGAGTGGATGACATCATATGCTGTGTTTGCGTCAGCGGAGGGCGGGATGTATACAATAACAGCAATGGCCGCCGTGAATTGCCTCAGCAAATAGTAGGGTCTCAGTCTAACGGCTAACAGCTCATTGTCCGGGCTACAAAACTGTTCCTTAACAGTAATATGTTTCGGATTTCACCATCTGTTGTTAACTAATAAAGCCAGCCCCCCTTCCTTACTCTTACCGGAACAAACGCTATCCCTGTCCGCTCTGATGGTCTGGAAACCGCCAATAGTTACGTTCTCTATGGGGATGTTATCATTCAGCCATGTCTCTGTAAAAACACTAGACTAGCTTCTTGATAGTCTCTAGTTCTTCTATCTTGTTATGCAGCGATCTCACGTGACCCATAACGATAGACGGTATAGGAGTTGCAGTCACACACACTAGCATGCAATCCCACACACACAGGAATAGACACACACTCACATGTGAATAAACACACAAATGTGTGAATACACACACAAACATCCTCCTCCAACAGCCACTATCCTCCTTCTCAAAAGAAGACCAGACCCTCTCCTCCAACAGCCCCTATTCTCCTTCTCAAAAGAAGACCAGTCCCTCTCCTCCAACAGCCACTATCCTCCTTCTCAAAAGAAGACCAGTCCCTCTCCTCCAACAGCCACTATCCTCCTTCTCAAAAGAAGACCAGTCCCTCTCCTCCAACAGCCCCGATTCTCCTTCTCAAAAGAAGACCAGACCCTCTCCTCCAACAGACCCTATCCTCCTTTTCAAAAGAAGACCAGACCCTCTCTTCCAACAGCCTCTATCCTCCATCTCAAAAGAAGACCAGACCCTCTCTTCCAACAGCCTCTATCCTCCATCTCAAAAGAAGACCAGACCCTCTCCTCCAACAGGCCCTATCCTCCTTCTCAAAAGAAGACCAGACCCTCTCCTCCAACAGCCTCTATTCTCCTTCTCAAAAGAAGACCCGACCCTCTCCTCCAACAGGCCCTCTCCTCCTTCTCAAAAGAAGTTGATTTCTGAATATGCACTCTAAGAGATGCACCATGAAAGACTCTAAGTCTCAATCAATACTTCTCAGTTGTTACGAGCCGCCGCCGATCCTGAATAAATGTCAGCTGTTTTATTTTTTAAGGCTTCTTTCTACTGGGATCTCAGTGAAATGACTCATCATAGAGGGATGGGGGGATGGAGAGATGGAGGGAGCAGGGATGGAGAGATGGAGGGAGCAGGGATGGAGGGATAGAGACAAGGGGACCAGACAATTTTGTGATATTAATCACGCTTAGAGGGCAAGCGGAAAATTGGTTGCAAGGGCCTACACACAAGAAAACTCACCAGACACACACACACCTGCCTAACACAGACAAAACACACACACACCTGCCTAACACAGACAAAACACACACACACCTGCCTAACACAGACAAAACACACACACACCTGCCTAACACAGACAAAACACACACACACCTGCCTAACACAGACAAAACACACACACACCTGCCTAACACAGACAAAACACACACACACACAGAAATACACACACACCTGCCTAACACAGACAAAACACACACACACACCTGCCTAACACAGACAAAACACACACACACCTGCCTAACACAGACAAAACACACACACCTGCCAAACACAGACAAAACACACACACACCTGCCTAACACAGACAAAACACACACACACACAGAAATACACACACACCTGCCTAACACAGACAAAACACACACACACACCTGCCTAACACAGACAAAACACACACACACCTGCCTAACACAGACAAAACACACACACACACAGAAATACAGACACACCTGCCTAACACAGACAAAACACACACACACCTGCCTAACACAGACAAAACACACACACACCTGCCTAACACAGACAAAACACACACACACACAGAAATACAGACACACCTGCCTAACACAGACAAAACACACACACACACAGAAATACAGACACACCTGCCAAACACAGACAAAACACACACACACACAAATGCACACACACACCTGCCAAACATAGACAAAACACACACACACACAAAAACACACAAACCTGCCAAACACAGACAAAACACACACACACACACAAATTCACACGCACTTGCCAAACACAGACAAAACACACACACACACAAATACACACAAACCTGCAAAACACAGACAAAACACACACACACACACACACAAATACACACGCACTTGCCAAACACAGACAAAATACAAACACACACAAATACACACACATATGCCAAACACAGACAAAACACACACACACACACACACACACAAATACACACACACCTGCCAAACACAGACAAAACACACACACACACAAATACACACACACATGCCAAAACAGACAAACACACACACACACACACACACAAACAAATACACACACACTTGCCAAACACAGACAAAACACACACACACACAAATACACACACATCTGCCAAACACAGACAAAACACACACACACAAAAATACACACACACACACACACACACAAATACACACACACATGCCAAACACAGACAAAACACACACACACACACACACACAAATACACATACACATGTCAAACATAGACAAAATACTAACACACACAAATACACACACATATGCCAAACACAGACAAAACACACACACACACACACACACACACACACAAATACACACACACCTGCCAAACACAGACAAAACACACACACACACACACAAATATACACACACATGCCAAATACAGACAAAACACACACACACACACACACACACACAAATACACACACACATGCCAAACACAGACAAAACACACACACAAAAAAACACAGACACACACAAACACACACTCGTTAGCATGCAAACACACACACTCACAAACATGAGGAGTGGACCCTATCTTCAGACTGGAGATTAACCAGGGAGACACATGAGGAGTGGACCCTATCTTCAGACTGGAGATTAACCAGGGAGACACATGAGGAGTGGACCCTATCTTCAGACTGGAGATTAACCAGGGAGACACATGAGGAGTGGACCCTAACTTCAGACTGGAGATTAACCAGGGAGACACATGAGGAGTGGACCCTAACTTCAGACTGGAGATTAACCAGGGAGACACATGAGGAGTGGACCCTATCTTCAGACTGGAGATTAACCAGGGAGACACATGAGACACACTTTCCCTCCTCCACCTATCCCTCCCTCCTCCCCATCCCCTCCTCTCTCTCTTCTCCATGCCCTCCTCCACCTATCCCTCCCTCCTCCCCATCCCCTCCTCTCTCTCTTCTCCATGCCCTCCTCCGCCTCTCCCTCCCTCC
>JAKYLM010000337.1:30000-40109 GCA_023634145.1 Thymallus thymallus
TAAAGATTAGAAACTTGGTCTGGTTTGGGTGTGTGGTAACACATCATGCCAAGATCAAAAGACCTACCAGAGGCCCTCTCAGATTATTGATGCCCATGAGTCTGGGAGGAGTTACAAATAAATGTCCAAACAATTCGAAGTGCATCATTCCACTGTCCGACGGCTCATCTACAAATGGAGATGACCTCTGGCAATCTACCTGGGACAGGTCATCCCACCAAAGTCAGCCCAAGAGCTGACCGAAAGATGCTCATAGAAGTCTCTAAGAACCCCAGGGTAACATCAAGGGATCTACAGGCCTCTCTTGCCACAATCAATAACAAAGTGCATGGGTACACTGTCCGAAAGAGACTGCACAAACTTGGCCTACATGGGAGGTCAGGAAGGAAGAAGCCTCTGCTCTCAAACAATTATATAAAGACACGACTGACGTTTGCCAGACAACACCTGGGTAAAGACCAAAACTACTGGAACAATGTGCTCTGGACAGATGAGTCAAAGGTGGAGTTGTTTGGCTGCAATGCCAGACGCCATGTTTGGCAAAAACGAAACACTGCCATTGAATAGAAGAACCTCATACCAACCGTAAAGCATGGAGGCGGTGGCATTATGGAACCCATTGTCCTTTATGGTTGTGAGGTCTGGGGTCCGCTCACCAACCAAGAATTCACAAAATTGGACAAACACCAAATTGAGACTTTTCATGCAGAATTCTGCAAAAATATCCTCAGTGTACAATGTAAAACACCAAATAATGCATGCAGAGCAGAATTAGGCCGATACCCGCTAATTATCAAAATCCAGAAAAGAGCCATTAAATTCTACGACCACCTAAAAGGAAGCGATTCACAAACCTTCCATAACAAAGCCATCACTTAAAGAGAGATGAACCTGGAGAAGAGTCCCCTAAGCAAGCTGGTCCTGGGGCTTTGTTCACAAACACAAACAGACCCAACAGAGCCCCAGGACAGCAACACAATTAGACCCAACCAAATCACGAGAAAGCAAAAAGAGAATTACTTGACACATTGGAAAGAATTAACAAAAAAACTGAGCAAACTAGAATGCTATTTGGGTACGCTGTCCTGTCCGTCTCAGCTGGGTTGGCACGCAATTGTATTGTCATATTACACAACTATTTATGATCCCTACAACTGTATAAAAAGATGTCTGCATCCCAAATAGCACCCTATTCCCTATACAGTGCACTACTTTTGACCAGAGCCCTACAGGTCCTCCAGGGTGTCATTTGGGAAGCAGCCTGTAGTATACGGTAAGATTTGATGTCTGTTATGTTGTGTATCGATTCCACAAAATGAAGAATAACACACAGTACGGTCCAGTCATCTCCCTGTATAACAATTCACCTTCTCCTCTCTCCACAGCATCCTCCAATCCTCCGCTCAGCACTGTATTGACCTGCACACATCTCAGACGGATAACCAAGCCTCCCTCCACCGTGTTAAAAAGCACGACCCAGACCTGGAATATGATACAGTGTATTATACACAGGGCCTTTAGTTATGACAAGCGGCGTCCATCTGAACATGATCACAACGCCATAAAGAATCGATCGGAGAGGATGCGTCCCAAATGGCAGCCTATTCCCTTTATGGCACTATATGAATTATATAGGGAATAGGGTTCAATTATATAGGGAATAGGGTTCACCCCCTAGTTCACCTGTTGTTCTTATTAGTGTGGGCAATGGAACAGCCTCCTTATTGGCATTCTGTAGGAGAGATGGAAGGAGCATTATGATGGAGAGATGAAGGGATCATTATGATGGAGAGATGAAGGGATCATTATGATGGAGAGATGAAGAGATCATTATGATGGAGAGAAGAAGAGATCATTATGATGGAGAGATGAAGAGATCATTATGATGGAGAGATGAAGAGATCATTATGAAACAGATGAAGGGATGGAAGAGATCATTATGATGGAGAGATGAAGAGATCATTATGATGGAGAGATGAAGAGATCATTATGATGGAGAGATGAAGAGATCATTATGTTGGAGAGATGAAGAGATCATTAGGATGGAGAGATGAAGGGATGGAAGAGATCATTATGATGGAGAGATGAAGAGAT
Source organism: Thymallus thymallus (assembly GCA_023634145.1). Classification (NCBI taxonomy): domain Eukaryota; kingdom Metazoa; phylum Chordata; class Actinopteri; order Salmoniformes; family Salmonidae; genus Thymallus; species Thymallus thymallus. Next base: position 32,095 of record JAKYLM010000337.1, read on the forward strand.
CATTATGATGGAGAGATGAAGAGATCATTATGATGGAGAGATGAAGAGATCATTATGATGGAGAGATGAAGGGATCATTATGATGGAGAGATTAAGGGATGGAGAGATGAAGAGATCATTATGATGGAGAGATGAAGAGATCCTTATGATGGAGAGATGAAGGGATGGAAGAGATCATTATGATGGAGAGATGAAGAGATCATTATGATGGAGAGATGAAGAGATCATTATGATGGAGAGATGAAGAGATCATTATGATGGAGAGATGAAGGGATCATTATGATGGAGAGATTAAGGGATGGAGAGATGAAGAGATCATTATGATGGAGAGATGAAGAGATCATTATGATGGAGAGATGAATGGATCATTATGATGGAGAGATGAAGGGATCATTATGATGGAGAGATGAAGAGATCATTAGGATGGAGAGATGAAGGGATCATTATGATGGAGAGATGAAGAGATGGAAGAGATCATTATGATGGAGAGATGAAGGGATCATTATGATGGAGAGATGAAGGGATGGAAGAGATCATATGATGGAGAGATGAAGGGATTATTATGATGGAGAGATGAAGAGATCATTAGGATGGAGAGATGAAGGGATCATTATGATGGAGAGATGAAGGGATGGAAGAGATCATATGATGGAGAGATGAAGGGATTATTATGATGGAGAGATGAAGAGATCATTATGATGGAGAGATGAAGAGATCATTATGATGGAGAGATGAAGGGATGGAAGAGATCAGTATGATGGAGAGATGAAGGGATTATTATGATGGAGAGATGAAGAGATCATTATGATGGAGAGATGAAGAGATCATTATGATGGAGAGATGAAGGGATATGGAGAACTGCAGGATTATTTTGAAACAAAACATAGACTGACACACACACGGACACACTCACACACAGATCCACACAGATCCACACAGATCCACACGGATACACACAGATCCACACGGATACACACACGCAGGCAAGCAAGCACGCACACATACCTACACACCCTGTTGCCCAGAGTAGAGATCTCATCCAACTGTAAAATCTCATATCTTGCTTTATACTCAAACCTCTATGACACATATATTCTTCTACCAGTACTTCATAATACTTTTAAAAAAACAGTTACCCTTGAGTTGCATCATTATGCCTGGAGGACAGAACAGGAAGATGAACACCTCATACGTATTCAGAACAGAAATAGAAAATATACTGCGAAATATCAAATGTCATGTTCCTAAATGAGAGACAGATAACCTGAGACTGATTGTGTAAAACTGGTACAAGCACAAGGTATGACCATGTCACTAAACCAGAACGGACATACTACTGCTAACATGAGGCAAAAAGCCTAACTGTACCATGTCACTAAACCAGAACGGACATACTACTGCTAACATGAGGCAAAACGCCTAACTGTACCATGTCACTAAACCAGAACGGACATACTACTGCTAACATGAGGCAAAAAGCCTAACTGTACCATGTCACTAAACCAGAACGGACATACTACTGCTAACATGAGGCAAAAAGCCTAACTGTACCATGTCACTAAACCAGAACGGACATACTACTGCTAACATGAGGCAAAACGCCTAACTGTACCATTTCACTAAACCAGAACGGACAAACTACTGCTAACATGAGGCAAAAAGCCTAACTGTACCATTTCACTAAACCAGAACGGACATACTACTGCTAACATGAGGCAAAACGCCTAACTGTACCATGTCACTAAACCAGAACGGACATACTACTGCTAACATGAGGCAAAACGCCTAACTGTACCATGTCACTAAACCAGAACGGACAAACTACTGCTAACATGAGGCAAAAAGCCTAACTGTACCATGTCACTAAACCAGAACGGACATACTACTGCTAACATGAGGCAAAACGCCTAACTGTACCATTTCACTAAACCAGAACGGACATACTACTGCTAACATGAGGCAAAAAGCCTAACTGTACCATGTCACTAAACCAGAACGGACATACTACTGCTAACATGAGGCAAAAAGCCTAACTGTACCATGCCACTAAACCAGAACGGACATACTACTGCTAACATGAGGCAAAAAGCCTAACTGTACCATGCCACTAAACCAGAACGGACATACTACTGCTAACATGAGGCAAAAAGCCTAACTGTACCATGTCACTAAACCAGAACGGACATACTACTGCTAACATGAGGCAAAAAGCCTAACTGTACCATGCCACTAAACCAGAACGGACATACTACTGCTAACATGAGGCAAAAAGCCTAACTGTACCATGTCACTAAACCAGAACGGACATACTACTGCTAACATGAGGCAAAAAGCCTAACTGTACCATGTCACTAAACCAGAACGGACATACTACTGCTAACATGAGGCAAAAAGCCTAACTGTACCATGTCACTAAACCAGAACGGACATACTACTGCTAACATGAGGCAAAAAGCCTAACTGTACCATGTCACTAAACCAGAACGGACATACTACTGCTAACATGAGGCAAAAAGCCTAACTGTACCATTTCACTAAACCAGAACGGACATACTACTGCTAACATGAGGCAAAACGCCTAACTGTACCATGTCACTAAACCAGAACGGACATACTACTGCTAACATGAGGCAAAACGCCTAACTGTACCATGTCACTAAACCAGAACGGACAAACTACTGCTAACATGAGGCAAAAAGCCTAACTGTACCATGTCACTAAACCAGAACGGACATACTACTGCTAACATGAGGCAAAACGCCTAACTGTACCATTTCACTAAACCAGAACGGACATACTACTGCTAACATGAGGCAAAAAGCCTAACTGTACCATTTCACTAAACCAGAACGGACATACTACTGCTAACATGAGGCAAAACGCCTAACTGTACCATGTCACTAAACCAGAACGGACATACTACTGCTAACATGAGGCAAAAAGCCTAACTGTACCATGTCACTAAACCAGAACGGACATACTACTGCTAACATGAGGCAAAAAGCCTAACTGTACCATTTCACTAAACCAGAACGGACATACTACTGCTAACATGAGGCAAAACGCCTAACTGTACCATGTCACTAAACCAGAACGGACATACTACTGCTAACATGAGGCAAAACGCCTAACTGTACCATGTCACTAAACCAGAACGGACAAACTACTGCTAACATGAGGCAAAAAGCCTAACTGTACCATGTCACTAAACCAGAACGGACATACTACTGCTAACATGAGGCAAAACGCCTAACTGTACCATTTCACTAAACCAGAACGGACATACTACTGCTAACATGAGGCAAAAAGCCTAACTGTACCATTTCACTAAACCAGAACGGACATACTACTGCTAACATGAGGCAAAAAGCCTAACTGTACCATTTCACTAAACCAGAACGGACATACTACTGCTAACATGAGGCAAAACGCCTAACTGTACCATGTCACTAAACCAGAACGGACATACTACTGCTAACATGAGGCAAAAAGCCTAACTGTACCATGTCACTAAACCAGAACGGACATACTACTGCTAACATGAGGCAAAAAGCCTAACTGTACCATGCCACTAAACCAGAACGGACATACTACTGCTAACATGAGGCAAAAAGCCTAACTGTACCATGCCACTAAACCAGAACGGACATACTACTGCTAACATGAGGCAAAAAGCCTAACTGTACCATGCCACTAAACCAGAACGGACATACTACTGCTAACATGAGGCAAAAAGCCTAACTGTACCATGTCACTAAACCAGAACGGACATACTACTGCTAACATGAGGCAAAAAGCCTAACTGTACCATGCCACTAAACCAGAACGGACATACTACTGCTAACATGAGGCAAAAAGCCTAACTGTACCATTTCACTAAACCAGAACGGACATACTACTGCTAACATGAGGCAAAAAGCCTAACTGTACCATGCCACTAAACCAGAACGGACATACTACTGCTAACATGAGGCAAAAAGCCTAACTGTACCATTTCACTAAACCAGAACGGACATACTACTGCTAACATGAGGCAAAAAGCCTAACTGTACCATGTCACTAAACCAGAACGGACATACTACTGCTAACATGAGGCAAAAAGCCTAACTGTACCATTTCACTAAACCAGAACGGACATACTACTGCTAACATGAGGCAAAAAGCCTAACTGTACCATGTCACTAAACCAGAACGGACATACTACTGCTAACATGAGGCAAAAAGCCTAACTGTACCATTTCACTAAACCAGAACGGACATACTACTGCTAACATGAGGCAAAAAGCCTAACTGTACCATGTCACTAAACCAGAACGGACATACTACTGCTAACATGAGGCAAAAAGCCTAACTGTACCATTTCACTAAACCAGAACGGACATACTACTGCTAACATGAGGCAAAAAGCCTAACTGTACCATGCCACTAAACCAGAACGGACATACTACTGCTAACATGAGGCAAAAAAGCCTAACTGTACCATGTCACTAAACCAGAACGGACATACTACTGCTAACATGAGGCAAAAAGCCTAACTGTACCATTTCACTAAACCAGAACGGACATACTACTGCTAACATGAGGCAAAAAGCCTAACTGTACCATGTCACTAAACCAGAACGGACATACTACTGCTAACATGAGGCAAAAAGCCTAACTGTACCATTTCACTAAACCAGAACGGACATACTACTGCTAACATGAGGCAAAAAGCCTAACTGTACCATGTCACTAAACCAGAACGGACATACTACTGCTAACATGAGGCAAAAAGCCTAACTGTACCATTTCACTAAACCAGAACGGACATACTACTGCTAACATGAGGCAAAAAGCCTAACTGTACCATGCCACTAAACCAGAACGGACATACTACTGCTAACATGAGGCAAAAAGCCTAACTGTACCATGTCACTAAACCAGAACGGACATACTACTGCTAACATGAGGCAAAAAGCCTAACTGTACCATTTCACTAAACCAGAACGGACATACTACTGCTAACATGAGGCAAAAAGCCTAACTGTACCATGTCACTAAACCAGAACGGACATACTACTGCTAACATGAGGCAAAAAGCCTAACTGTACCATTTCACTAAACCAGAACGGACATACTACTGCTAACATGAGGCAAAAAGCCTAACTGTACCATGTCACTAAACCAGAACGGACATACTACTGCTAACATGAGGCAAAAAGCCTAACTGTACCATGTCACTAAACCAGAACGGACATACTACTGCTAACATGAGGCAAAAAGCCTAACTGTACCATTTCACTAAACCAGAACGGACATACTACTGCTAACATGAGGCAAAAAGCCTAACTGTACCATGTCACTAAACCAGAACGGACATACTACTGCTAACATGAGGCAAAAAGCCTAACTGTACCATGTCACTAAACCAGAACGGACATACTACTGCTAACATGAGGCAAAAAGCCTAACTGTACCATGTCACTAAACCAGAACGGACATACTACTGCTAACATGAGGCAAAAAGCCTAACTGTACCATTTCACTAAACCAGAACGGACATACTACTGCTAACATGAGGCAAAACGCCTAACTGTACCATGTCACTAAACCAGAACGGACATACTACTGCTAACATGAGGCAAAAAGCCTAACTGTACCATTTCACTAAACCAGAACGGACATACTACTGCTAACATGAGGCAAAAAGCCTAACTGTACCATGTCACTAAACCAGAACGGACATACTACTGCTAACATGAGGCAAAAAGCCTAACTGTACCATGTCACTAAACCAGAACGGACATACTACTGCTAACATGAGGCAAAAAGCCTAACTGTACCATTTCACTAAACCAGAACGGACATACTACTGCTAACATGAGGCAAAAAGCCTAACTGTACCATGTCACTAAACCAGAACGGACATACTACTGCTAACATGAGGCAAAAAGCCTAACTGTACCATGTCACTAAACCAGAACGGACATACTACTGCTAACATGAGGCAAAAAGCCTAACTGTACCATTTCACTAAACCAGAACGGACATACTACTGCTAACATGAGGCAAAAAGCCTAACTGTACCATTTCACTAAACCAGAACGGACATACTACTGCTAACATGAGGCAAAAAGCCTAACTGTACCATGTCACTAAACCAGAACGGACATACTACTGCTAACATGAGGCAAAAAGCCTAACTGTACCATTTCACTAAACCAGAACGGACATACTACTGCTAACATGAGGCAAAAAGCCTAACTGTACCATGTCACTAAACCAGAACGGACATACTACTGCTAACATGAGGCAAAAAGCCTAACTGTACCATGTCACTAAACCAGAACGGACATACTACTGCTAACATGAGGCAAAAAGCCTAACTGTACCATTTCACTAAACCAGAACGGACATACTACTGCTAACATGAGGCAAAAAGCCTAACTGTACCATGTCACTAAACCAGAACGGACATACTACTGCTAACATGAGGCAAAAAGCCTAACTGTACCATGTCACTAAACCAGAACGGACATACTACTGCTAACATGAGGCAAAAAGCCTAACTGTACCATGTCACTAAACCAGAACGGACATACTACTGCTAACATGAGGCAAAAAGCCTAACTGTACCATGTCACTAAACCAGAACGGACATACTACTGCTAACATGAGGCAAAAAGCCTAACTGTACCATTTCACTAAACCAGAACGGACATACTACTGCTAACATGAGGCAAAAAGCCTAACTGTACCATGTCACTAAACCAGAACGGACATACTACTGCTAACATGAGGCAAAAAGCCTAACTGTACCATGTCACTAAACCAGAACGGACATACTACTGCTAACATGAGGCAAAAAGCCTAACTGTACCATGTCACTAAACCAGAACGGACATACTACTGCTAACATGAGGCAAAACGCCTAACTGTACCATGCACTAAACCAGAACGGACATACTACTGCTAACATGAGGCAAAACGCCTAACTGTACCATGTCACTAAACCAGAACGGACATACTACTGCTAACATGAGGCAAAAAGCCTAACTGTACCATTTCACTAAACCAGAACGGACATACTACTGCTAACATGAGGCAAAAAGCCTAACTGTACCATGTCACTAAACCAGAACGGACATACTACTGCTAACATGAGGCAAAACGCCTAACTGTACCATGTCACTAAACCAGAACGGACATACTACTGCTAACATGAGGCAAAAAGCCTAACTGTACCATTTCACTAAACCAGAACGGACATACTACTGCTAACATGAGGCAAAAAGCCTAACTGTACCATGTCACTAAACCAGAACGGACATACTACTGCTAACATGAGGCAAAAAGCCTAACTGTACCATTTCACTAAACCAGAACGGACATACTACTGCTAACATGAGGCAAAAAGCCTAACTGTACCATGTCACTAAACCAGAACGGACATACTACTGCTAACATGAGGCAAAAAGCCTAACTGTACCATTTCACTAAACCAGAACGGACATACTACTGCTAACATGAGGCAAAAAGCCTAACTGTACCATGTCACTAAACCAGAACGGACATACTACTGCTAACATGAGGCAAAAAGCCTAACTGTACCATTTCACTAAACCAGAACGGACATACTACTGCTAACATGAGGCAAAAAGCCTAACTGTACCATGTCACTAAACCAGAACGGACATACTACTGCTAACATGAGGCAAAAAGCCTAACTGTACCATGTCACTAAACCAGAACGGACATACTACTGCTAACATGAGGCAAAAAGCCTAACTGTACCATGTCACTAAACCAGAACGGACATACTACTGCTAACATGAGGCAAAAAGCCTAACTGTACCATGTCACTAAACCAGAACGGACATACTACTGCTAACATGAGGCAAAAAGCCTAACTGTACCATGTCACTAAACCAGAACGGACATACTACTGCTAACATGAGGCAAAACGCCTAACTGTACCATGTCACTAAACCAGAACGGACATACTACTGCTAACATGAGGCAAAAAGCCTAACTGT
>JAKYLM010000338.1:0-2500 GCA_023634145.1 Thymallus thymallus
TGTTCAATTAGCATAGTAAAATGACATACCTCAGCAGCCAATAGAAGAGTCATGCTCTCATATAAACTGTAACTGAATATTTAAGTAGGAATGCCCTAATTATTGGGCCATCACCTCTCTCTCTCTCTCTCTCTCTCTCTCTCTCTCTCTCTCTCTCTCTCTCTCTCACACTCTCTCTCTCACACTCTCTCTCTCTCTCTCTCTCTCACACTCTCTCTCTCTCTCTCTCTCTCTCTCTCTCTCTCTCTCTCTCTCTCAATTTCAATTCAATTCAATTCACTTTATTGGCATGACGCAACAATGTACATATTGCCAAAGTATCATACATCAATATATATATTTTTTTATATATATTTATATATATATTTTTTTTTTTCTATTTTATATATATATATATACATACATATACACACGCACATACATATATATACACATATATACATACATACATACATACACACATATATATATATTTTTTTTAAAAATATAATTACATCAAAGAACAAATAACAACATGAAAAAATAAAATAAATGCATTAAATATGTCAGGCACTGTCCCTCAACTTGTGGCAGGCAGCAACATAGCATGCTGCCAGGCACACAGCTGGTCATGTCTTCCCCCAAAAGGATCGGCAGCCTTTCTATGTCAGAGAGGTCCTCAAAGCCCCGGACTACTTGTTCAAATTTGGGGGAAGTGACTCTCTCTGATGGTTTTATATTTTTGACATTTGGTCAGGAAATGCAGCTCTGTCTCTGGTTCTGCTGTGGTGCAGTGGTTGCACAGCCTTTCCTCTACAGGGAGCCAGGTTTTCCTGTGTCTACCCTTCTCAATAGCAAGGCTGTGCTCGCTGAGCCTGTACTTTGTCAAGGTTTTCCTGAGGTTTTGATCAGTCACCATGGTCAGATAGTTTGCCATGGTGTACTGTCGATTTAGGGCCAAATAGCACTGCATTTTGCTTTGTGCTTGTGTTTGTGTTTTCCAATAGGTAATGTAGTTTTTGTTTTAGATGTTTTTTAATTTGGTTAATTCTTATTGATTGGATGTTCTGGTCCTGAGGCTTCAGTGTGTTAGTGGAACAAGTTTGTGAACTCAGCCCCTGGACCAGTTGGATGAAGGGACTCTTATCTTTGCTCAACTCTTGGTATTGCAGGCTTGGTAATGATATGAGAGGGGGTCACTGTGTTTTAGGTGTTTCCAAAACTTAATTGCTCTTTTTTGAGTTTTTAATATTAGTGGATATCGGCCTAATTCTGCCCTGCATGCATTGTTTGTAGTTTTCCTCTGGACATGTAGGAGAATCTTACAGAGTTCCGCGTGCAAGGTCTCAATGGGATGTTTGTCCCAGTGGGTAAAATCTTGTTTTGTAAGTGGACCCCCACACCTCGCTGCCATAGAGTGCGATTGGTTCAATCACACATTTAATTAGTTTTTGCCAAATTGTAATAGGTATTTCAATTTGGATTTGTTTTTTAATGGCGTAGAATGCCCTGCGTGCTTTGTCTCTCAGTTCATTCACTGCATTATTTAGGTGTCCAGTCGAACTTATTTTTAAACCTAAATAGTTGTATTGTGTGCAATACTCTATATGTTTTGCACCAATTGAGAACTTTGGTTTTATTCCCTGGGATCTGGAATTTGTCTGGAAAATCATTATTTTGGTCTTTTTGGGGTTTACTGTCAGGGCCCAGGTCTGACAGTACTGCTCTAGCAGGTCCAAGCTCTGCTGTAGACCATGTGCTGTGGGTGAAAGCAGGCACAGGTCATCTGCAAAGAGCAGGCATCTAACTTCCGAATTGTGGAGACTAACACCAGGGGCTGAGGACTTCTCTAGAATATTGGCCAATTCATTGATGTAAATGTTAAATAGCACAGGGCTGAGATTGCAACCCTGGCGCAGGCCCCGCCCCTGGTTAAATGATTCAGTTTGTTTCTTGCCAATTTTTATGCTACACATGTTGCCTGTATACATTGATTTTATAATGTCATATGTTTTACCCCCTACACCACTTTCAATGACTTTGTAGAACAGTCCTGTATGCCAGATAGAATCAAATGCTTTTTGGAAGTCAATAAAGCAAGTATACAGTTTTGTCTTATTTTTGTGGACGTGTTTATCTATTAGGGTGTGTAGGGTGTAAATATGATCTGTTGTTCTATGTTTTGGTATAAATCCAATTTGGCTTTTACTCAGGATATTGTGCTTATTAAGGAAGTTTAGGACTCTTACATTTATAATACTACAGTCTCTCTCTCTCTCTCTCTCTCTCTCTCTCTCTCACACTCTCTCTCACTCTCTCTCGCTCTCTCTCTCTCTTTCTCTCTGGCTGTGCTTTGCTGTTGACTAGGATCTATCTAGCTAGGAGGCCAGTCTCAACACTAGTCTATCTAGCTAGGAGGCCAGTCTCAACACTAGTCTATCTAGCTAGGAGGCCAGTCTCAATACTAGTCTATCTAGCTAGGAGGCCAGTCTCAACACTAGTCTATCTAGCTAGGAGGCCA
>JAKYLM010000338.1:7500-17500 GCA_023634145.1 Thymallus thymallus
AGATTTGGTCAGTCAGACAAAACAACTGAATTGAATATGAAATAATGATTTAAGTCAACATTCATAACACACAATTCTGCTGGGACTTTAAATACTGCATGTTACACCCAGTCATTCCAGGGTGTGCTGCAGCTTTGGAAAGTCCTAGAATAATAATAATCATATGGGTTTTCCCTTCCATCAGTTGAATAATTCATAGGTCCATCTACTGTTAGCAGGCAAGCAGCACTCTTCATGGTGTTGATGAAGGAAACCTAGAGTAGAAGATGTTCTGGGAGTGATTGGCAACTTCCATTTCATATCTCTAAACCTCTAAAAGCTGATCTTCCTGAATGGCACCCTATTCCCTATGTAGTGCACTACTTTTTACTTGGGCCCGGGTCAAAAGCAGTGCACTATATAGGGGATAGGGTGCTGTTTGGTCCTTGGATGTAATGTAAAGAGACAGGAGTAAGTAGAGTAGAAAGCACCTGTCATCTCTCATCCACATCCTCCTTCATTAACATCAAACTTCCATTCACACAAGTTCAGCCAGGAAAGGTTTGGCTGGTCTGGAAAGATGGTCATACTATCAACAAACTATCTGTTGATAAGCAACTGCATGCTAAGATTACGGTTAGGGTTAGGGTTAGGTTTAGAATAAAGATTAGGGTGAGGGTTAAGGTTAGGGTTAGGGTTAGAATAAAGATTAGGGTAAGGGTTAAGGTTAGGGTTAGGTTTAGAATAAAGATTAGGGTAAGGGTTAAGGTTAGGGTTAGTAGAACGTTTGTGATAATCTCCAGATAGACTATAAACTGTCACCAAGGTTTTATTAGAGATTTTTCTCTCTTCTTGCTTGCATTCCAAATGGCACCCCCATTCCCTATTTAGTGGACTACTTTTGACCAGGGTCCATGGAATATGGAATGGAGAGTCATATGGGATGGACACCTTACCCAGGTTGATTCCTCCCTTCAGACTATAAGTATAAAAGTAAAAGATTCACTCTCAAACAGACGACTGGCAGCTGGTAGGTGTTGTTATAGATATAAACTATACGGAGTAGTTATAGATATAAACTATACGGAGTAGTTATAGATATAAACTATACGGAGTAGTTATAGATATAAACTATACGGAGTAGTTATAGATATAAACTATTAGGTGTTGTTATAGATATAAACTATACGGAGTAGTTATAGATATAAACTATACGGAGTAGTTATAGATATAAACTATTAGGAGTAGTTATAGATATAAACTATTAGGTGTTGTTATAGATATAAACTATACAGAGTAGTTATAGATATAAACTATTAGGAGTAGTTATAGATATAAACTATACGGAGTAGTTATAGATATAAACTATTAGGAGTAGTTATAGATATAAACTATTAGGAGTAGTTATAGATATAAACTATACGGAGTAGTTATAGATATAAACTATTAGGAGTAGTTATAGATATAAACTATACGGAGTAGTTATAGAGATATAAACTATTAGGAGTAGTTATAGATATAAACTATACAGAGTAGTTATAGAGATAAATTATACGGAGTAGTTATAGATATAAACTATTAGGAGTAGTTATAGATATAAACTATTAGGAGTAGTTATAGATATAAACTATTAGGAGTAGTTATAGATATAAACTATTAGGAGTAGTTATAGAGATATAAACTATTAGTAGTTATAGATATAAACTATACGGAGTAGTTATAGATATAAACTATTAGGAGTAGTTATAGATATAAACTATTAGGAGTAGTTATAGATATAAACTATTAGGAGTAGTTATAGAGATATAAACTATTAGTAGTTATAGATATAAACTATACGGAGTAGTTATAGATATAAACTATTAGGAGTAGTTATAGATATAAACTATTAGGAGTAGTTATAGATATAAACTATTAGGAGTAGTTATAGATATAAACTTTACGGAGTAGTTATAGATATAAACTATACGGAGTAGTTATAGATATAAACTATACGGAGTAGTTATAGATATAAACTATACGGAGTAGTTATAGATATAAACTATTAGGAGTAGTTATAGATATAAACTATACGGAGTAGTTATAGATATAAACTATACGGAGTAGTTATAGATATAAACTATTAGGAGTAGTTATAGATATAAACTATACGGAGTAGTTATAGATATAAACTATACGGAGTAGTTATAGATATAAACTATTAGGAGTAGTTATAGATATAAACTATTAGGAGTAGTTATAGATATAAACTATACGGAGTAGTTATAGATATAAACTATTAGGAGTAGTTATAGATATAAACTATACGGAGTAGTTATAGATATAAACTATTAGGAGTAGTTATAGATATAAACTATACGGAGTAGTTATAGATATAAACTATTAGGAGTAGTTATAGATATAAACTATACGGAGTAGTTATAGATATAAACTATTAGGAGTAGTTATAGATATAAACTATACGGAGTAGTTATAGATATAAACTATTAGGAGTAGTTATAGATATAAACTATTAGGAGTAGTTATAGAGATATAAACTATTAGGAGTAGTTATAGATCTATAAACTATTAGTAGTTATAGATATAAACTATTAGGAGTAGTTATAGATATAAACTATACGGAGTAGTTATAGATATAAACTATTAGGAGTAGTTATAGATATAAACTATTAGGAGTAGTTATAGATATAAACTATTAGGAGTAGTTATAGATATAAACTATTAGGAGTAGTTATAGATATAAACTATTAGGAGTAGTTATAGATATAAACTATTAGGAGTAGTTATAGATATAAACTATACAGAGTAGTTATAGATATAAACTATTAGGAGTAGTTATAGAGATATAAACTATTAGGAGTAGTTATAGATATAAACTATTAGGAGTAGTTATAGATATAAACTATTAGGAGTAGTTATAGAGATATAAACTATTAGGAGTAGTTATAGAGATATTACTATTAGGAGTAGTTATAGAGATATAAACTATTAGGAGTAGTTATAGAGATATAACCTATTAGGAGTAGTTATAGATGTAAACTATTAGGAGTAGTTATAGAGATATAAACTATTAGGAGTAGTTATAGAGATATAAACTATTAGGAGTAATTATAGATATAAACTATTAGGAGTAGTTATAGATATAAACTATTAGGAGTAGTTATAGATATAAACTATTAGGAGTAGTTATAGATATAAACTATTAGGAGTAGTTATAGATATAAACTATTAGGAGTAGTTATAGATATAAACTATTAGGAGTAGTTATAGAGATATAAACTATTAGGAGTAGTTATAGATATAAACTATTAGGAGTAGTTAAAGATATAAACTATTAGGAGTAGTTAAAGATATAAACTATTAGGAGTAGTTATAGATATAAACTATTAGGAGTAGTTATAGAGATATAAACTATTAGGAGTAGTTAAAGATATAAACTATTAGGAGTAGTTATAGATATAAACTATTAGGAGTAGTTAAAGATATAAACTATTAGGAGAAGTTATAGATATAAACTATTAGGAGTAGTTATATATATAAACTATTAGGAGTAGTTATAGATATAAACTATTAGGAGTAGTTATATATATAAACTATTAGGAGTAGTTATAGATATAAACTATTAGGAGTAGTTATGGATATAAACTATTAGGAGTAGTTATAGAGATATAAACTATTAGGAGTAGTTATAGATATAAACTATTAGGAGTAGTTAGAGATATAAACTATTAGGAGTAGTTATAGATATAAACTATTAGAAGTAGTTATAGATATAAACTATTAGGAGTAGTTATAGATATAAACTATTAGGAGTAGTTATAGATATATAAAATATTAGGAGTAGTTATAGAGATATAAACTATTAGGAGTAGTTATATATATAAACTATTAGGAGTAGTTATAGAGATATAAACTATTAGGAGTAGTTATAGAGATATAAACTATTAGGAGTAGTTATAGATATAAACTATTAGGAGTAGTTATAGAGATATAAACTATTAGGAGTAGTTATAGATATAAACTATTAGGAGTAGTTATAGAGATATAAACTATTAGGAGTAGTTATATATATAAACTATTAGGAGTAGTTATAGAGATATAAACTATTAGGAGTAGTTATAGAGATATAAACTATTAGGAGTAGTTATAGAGATATAAACTATTAGGAGTAGTTAGAGATATAAACTATAAGGAGTAGTTATAGAGATATAAACTATTAGGAGTAGTTAGAGATATAAACTATTAGGAGTAGTTATAGATATAAACTATTAGGAGTAGTTATAGATATAAACTATTAGGAGTAGTTATAGAGATATAAACTATTAGGAGTAGTTATAGAGATATAAACTATTAGGAGTAGTTATAGATATAAACTATTAGGAGTAGTTATAGAGATATAAACTATTAGGAGTAGTTATAGATATAAACTATTAGGAGTAGTTATAGATATAAACTATTAGGAGTAGTTATGGATATAAACTATTAGGAGTAGTTATAGAGATATAAACTATTAGGAGTAGTTATAGAGATATAAACTATTAGGAGTAGTTATAGAGATATAAACTATTAGGAGTAGTTATAGAGATATACACTATTAGGAGTAGTTATAGATATAAACTATTAGGAGTAGTTATAGATATAAACTATTAGGAGTAGTTATGGATATAAACTATTAGGAGTAGTTATAGATATAAACTATTAGGAGTAGTTATAGATATAAACTATTAGGAGTAGTTATAGAGATATAAACTATTAGGAGTAGTTATAGAGATATAAACTATTAGGAGTAGTTCTAAAGATATAAACTATTAGGAGTAGTTATAGAGATATACACTATTAGGAGTAGTTATAGATATAAACTATTAGGAGTAGTTATAGATATAAACTATTAGGAGTAGTTATGGATATAAACTATTAGGAGTAGTTATAGAGATATAAACTCTTAGGAGTAGTTATAGATATAATCTATTAGGAGTAGTTATAGATATAAACTATTAGGAGTAGTTATAGAGATATAAACTATTAGGAGTAGTTATAGAGATATAAACTATTAGGAGTAGTTAGAGATATAAACTATTAGGAGTAGTTATAGAGATATAAACTATTAGGAGTAGTTAGAGATATAAACTATTAGGAGTAGTTATAGATATAAACTATTAGGAGTAGTTATAGATATAAACTATTAGGAGTAGTTATAGAGATATAAACTATTAGGAGTAGTTATAGAGATATAAACTATTAGGAGTAGTTATAGATATAAACTATTAGGAGTAGTTATAGAGATATAAACTATTAGGAGTAGTTATAGATATAAACTATTAGGAGTAGTTATATATATAAACTATTAGGAGTAGTTATAGAGATATAAACTTTTAGGAGTAGTTAAGATATAAACTATACGGAGTAGTTATATAGATATAAACTATTAGGAGTAGTTAGAGATATAAACTATACGGAGTAGTTATAGATATAAACTATTAGGAGTAGTTAGTTGTCATGATTATCAGCACAACTTTACAATGTTTGTGTTTTGGGAACATATCTCTTGTCCCCATAATGTTCTCATCAGGCTGTTCCCACAACCTAATATAGCATTCTGGGAACCTTTAAATTATCAGGTGAATGTTTTATACAAACATTCTACAATAATCAGCATGAATGGACAGTTTTGCTGTTATGAAAACATTTGCCACGACCTAATGAATGTTTTGGGACATTCACAGAACTAATGTTGGTTTGTTGAGTTGTTTATATGGATATCGTATTTTACATTATTTATTTTTTTACAAAATACCTTTCTGTTACATGCTAAACATTTACAAAACATTACTGTGCAGACACTGAATAAAACAAATTCACAGCCTTTGTATATAGTGTAAATTCTGTAGTGGAAGACATACCTGTTACATGACTTACTGTACACTACAGACTCAGTGTAGAATTACAACACATTCACAGTCTGCATCTGTTACTAGAATAATAGCTGTCTAAAACCCTAAAAGATCCCATAGAACCAAAACACTACCAGGGACACAATAACTGCACTGCAAACACTAATCAAAACGCACCAAACATAAAACCTCATGCATACAAAACCCCAAAGCAGCCAACTGGTCCTAATACCAGCACAGCTGCTGTTACAGTACTTCTGGTCCTAATACCAGCACAGCTGCTGTTACAGTACTTCTGGTCCTAATACCAGCACAGCTGCTGTTACAGTACTTCTGGTCCTAATACCAGCACAGCTGCTGTTACAGTACTTCTGGTCCTAATACCAGCACGGCTGCTGTTACAGCACTTCTGGTCCTAATACCAGCACAGCTGCTGTTACAGTACTTCTGGTCTTAATACCAGCACAGCTGCTGTTACAGTACTTCTGGTCCTAATACCAGCACGGCTGCTGTTACAGCACTTCTGGTCCTAATACCAGCACGGCTGCTGTTACAGTACTTCTGGTCCTAATACCAGCACAGCTGCTGTTACAGTACTTCTGGTCCTAATACCAGCACAGCTGCTGTTACAGTACTTCTGGTCCTAATACCAGCACGGCTGCTGTTACAGCACTTCTGGTCCTAATACCAGCACAGCTGCTGTTACAGTACTTCTGGACCTAATACCAGCACAGCAGCTGTTACAGTACTTCTGGTCCTAATACCAGCACGGCTGCTGTTACAGCACTTCTGGTCCTAATACCAGCACAGCTGCTGTTACAGTACTTCTGGTCCTAATACCAGCACAGCTGCTGTTACAGTACTTCTGGTCCTAATACCAGCACGGCTGCTGTTACAGCACTTCTGGTCCTAATACCAGCACAGCTGCTGTTACAGTACTTCTGGTCTTAATACCAGCACAGCTGCTGTTACAGTACTTCTGGTCCTAATACCAGCACGGCTGTTGTTACAGCACTTCTGGTCCTAATACCAGCACGGCTGCTGTTACAGTACTTCTGGTCCTAATACCAGCACAGCTGCTGTTACAGTACTTCTGGTCCTAATACCAGCACAGCTGCTGTTACAGTACTTCTGGTCCTAATACCAG
Source organism: Thymallus thymallus (assembly GCA_023634145.1). Lineage (NCBI taxonomy): Eukaryota > Metazoa > Chordata > Actinopteri > Salmoniformes > Salmonidae > Thymallus > Thymallus thymallus. The sequence goes on from JAKYLM010000338.1 coordinate 14,518, forward strand.
CACGGCTGCTGTTACAGCACTTCTGGTCCTAATACCAGCACAGCTGCTGTTACAGTACTTCTGGTCCTAATACCAGCACAGCTGCTGTTACAGTACTTCTGGTCCTAATACCAGCACGGCTGCTGTTACAGCACTTCTGGTCCTAATACCAGCACAGCTGCTGTTACAGTACTTCTGGTCCTAATACCAGCACAGCTGCTGTTACAGCACTTCACTGGGTAATGGAAGGCACATTTAGCACAGTGGAGTGGGAATGAATGAACCCTCACACACACACACACACACACACACACACACACACACACACACACACACACACACACACACACACACACACACACACACACACACACACACACACACACACACACACACACAACACAACACACACACACACACACACACACACACACACACACACACACACAACACAACACACAGCCTTAACACCATCACCCCTCGTCAGAATAGATGACTGCACTTACTTTAAATGCCCCATGAAGAACAGTTCCAAAAAAATGGCTCTCCTCTCTCTCTCTCCTCCTCTCTGGGACTGTCTCTCCTCTCTCTCTCTCCCTCTCCAGTCAGAGCAGAGGGTATCAGACTATAGCCTGCCACCGGTACCCGGCAGGTAGCTTTCCACAAGGTGCTAATTCCTAGTTGATTGTCATTAAGTACTGTGTATTTTTAAACACTTTTTCTGCACTGTATGGTTCTTTAAACACCTTGCTAGGATGCAGTCTGCGCTCTGAATCTGGGTTGCCAAAGCACAATCAATATGGAAGGGGAGCGGTATTTTATGATTGGAGGACTTGTTGTGTTTTTGGTGGTGAAATTCATTATTTAGCATCTGAACCTTCAGCAATTCACTATCATTTATTCATAAAGTCCCTTTTTGCCAGAAGGAAATGGATACAGCTGGAGAGAGAGCGAGATAGAGAAAGAGGGAGGCAGAGAGAGAGACAAAGATAGAGAGAGAATGTAAGAAAGAGAGAGAGAGAGAGACAGAGAGAGAAAGAGAGAGAGAGAAAGAGAGAGAGAGAGAGAGAGAGAGAGAGAGAAAGAGAGAGAAAGAGAGAGAGAGAGAGAGAGAGAGAGAAAGAGAGAGAGAGATATATAGATATATAGATGTATAGATGTATAGATATATAGATGTATAGATGTATAGATATACATCTATATATCTATAGGGCCTGAAGCTTCTTTTAGAGCTACTGGTCAGTAATTTGAGGGCCTGAAGCTTTTTATAGAGCTACTGGTCAGTAATTTGAGGGCCTGAAGCTTCTTATAGAGCTACTGGTCAGTAATTTGAGGGCCTGAAGCTTCTTATAGAGCTCCTGGTCCGTAATTTGAGGGCCTGAAGCTTCTTATAGAGCTCCTGGTCAGTAATTTGAGGGCCTGAAGCTTCTTATAGAGCTCCTGGTCAGTAATTTGAGGGCCTGAAGCTTCTTATAGAGCTCCTGGTCCGTAATTTGAGGGCCTGAAGCTTCTTATTGAGCTCCTGGTCAGTAATTTGAGGGCCTTAAGCTTCTTATAGAGCTCCTGGTCAGTAATTTGAGGGCCTGAAGCTTCTTATAGAGCTCCTGGTCAGTAATTTGAGGGTCTGAAGCTTCTTATAGAGCTCCTGGTCAGTAATTTGAGGGCCTGAAGCTTCTTATAGAGCTCCTGGTTGGTAATTTGAGGGCCTGAAGTTTCTTATTGAGCTCCTGGTCAGTCACTTGGGTCCAATGGGTTTTGATTGTCCTTTATATCTTTTTCTAATCCACTAAACCTCTCATGAATGTGTCATTGTTCTGAGTTTGTGTCAGTATGAACGGTATTGTAGAGTGTTTATAATGGCTTGTCCAGATGGCACCATATGAACAGTGTTGTAGAGTGTTTATAATGGCTTGTCCAGATGTCACCATATGAACGGTGTTGTAGAGTGTTTATAATGGCTTGTCCAGATGTCACCATATGAACGGTGTTGTAGAGTGTTTATAATGGCTTGTCCAGATGGCACCATATGAACGGTGTTGTAGAGTGTTTATAATGGGTTGTCCATATGGCACCATATGAACGGTGTTGTAGAGTGTTTATAATGGCTTGTCCAGATGGCACCATATGAACGGTGTTGTAGAGTGTTTATAATGGCTTGTCCATATGGCACCATATGAACGGTGTTGTAGAGTGTTTATAATGGCTTGTCCAGATGGCACAATATGAACGGTGTTGTAGAGTGTTTATAATGGCTTGTCCAGATGGCACCATATGAACGGTGTTGTAGAGTGTTTATAATGGCTTGTCCAGATGGCACCATATGAACGGTGTTGTAGAGTGTTTATAATGGCTTGTCCAGATGGCACCATATGAACGGTGTTGTAGAGTGTTTATAATGGCTTGTCCAGATGTCACCATATGAACGGTGTTGTAGAGTGTTTATAATGGCTTGTCCAGATGGCACCATATGAACGGTGTTGTAGAGTGTTTATAATGGGTTGTCCATATGGCACCATATGAACGGTGTTGTAGAGTGTTTATAATGGCTTGTCCAGATGGCACCATATGAACGGTGTTGTAGAGTGTTTATAATGGCTTGTCCAGATGGCACCATATGAACGGTGTTGTAGAGTGTTTATAATGGCTTGTCCAGATGTCACCATATGAACGGTGTTGTAGAGTGTTTATAATGGCTTGTCCAGATGTCACCATATGAACGGTGTTGTAGAGTGTTTATAATGGCTTGTCCAGATGGCACCATATGAACGGTGTTGTAGAGTGTTTATAATGGGTTGTCCATATGGCACCATATGAACGGTGTTGTAGAGTGTTTATAATGGCTTGTCCAGATGGCACCATATGAACGGTGTTGTAGAGTGTTTATAATGGCTTGTCCATATGGCACCATATGAACGGTGTTGTAGAGTGTTTATAATGGCTTGTCCAGATGGCACAATATGAACGGTGTTGTAGAGTGTTTATAATGGCTTGTCCAGATGGCACC
>JAKYLM010000338.1:20000-25000 GCA_023634145.1 Thymallus thymallus
TAGTGTGTGTGTGTGTGTGTGTGTGTGTGTGTGTAGTGTGTAGTGTGTAGTGTGTAGTGTGTAGTGTGTAGTGTGTAGTGTGTAGTGTGTGTGTGTGTGTGTAGTGTGTAGTGTGTAGTGTGTAGTGTGTAGTGTGTAGTGTGTAGTGTGTAGTGTGTAGTGTGTAGTGTGTGTGTGTGTGTGTGTGTGTGTGTAGTGTGTAGTGTGTAGTGTGTAGTGTGTAGTGTGTAGTGTGTAGTGTGTGTACTGATTGACTAACTTCTTTCCCTACAGAACATGTTTCTTCTGGTTCAGTTCCATTCCTTTCTCTGACATTTGGAATTTGTCTTTCTTTCTTTCTTTCTTTCTTTCTTTCTTTCTTTCTTTCTTTCTTTCTTTCTTTCTTCTTTCTTTCTTTCTTTCTTTCTTTCTTTCTTTCTTTCTTTCTTTCTTTCTTTCTTTCTTTCTTTTCACCAACATCTATCTTGGTCATCACAATGAGAGAAAGAGTTTTACTGTTACATTAGTGACACAATGATCCTTGTATCCCTGAGAGACCAAATGTCAATAATACAATAAATAATATCAACTATTTCTGTTGCATTGTATAGAATATGGAATATAGAATATGGATAATAGAACATTGATATAGAACATGGAATATGGAATATAGTATGTGGACTATATAATATAGAATATGAAATATCGAATATGGAATATAAAATATGCATATAGAATATGGAATATAGAATATGGACTATAGAATATGGAATATAGGATATGGATATAGATGATGGAATATAGAATATGGACTATAGAATATGGAATATAGAATATGGAATAGAGAATATGGATATGGAATATAGAATATGGAAAATAGAATATGGATATAGAATATAGAATATGGAATATGGAATATAGAATATGGATATGGAATATGGAATATGAAATATGGAATATAGAATATGGATATGAAATATGGAATATAGAATATGGAATATAGAATATAGAAAATAGAATATGGATATAGAATATAGAATATGGAATATGAAATATAGAATATTTTTTTATTTAACCTTTATTTTACTAGGCAAGTCAGTTAAGAACAAATTCTTATTTACAATGACGGCCTAGGAACAGTGGGTTAACTGCCTTGTTCAGGGGCAGAACGACAGATTTATACCTTGTCAGCTCAACGATTCGATCCGGCAACCTTTCAGTTACAGGCCCAACACTCTAACCACTAGGCTACCTGCCGCCCCATATGGAATATAGAATATGGAAAATAGAATATGGATATAGAATATAGAATATGGAATATGGAATATAGAATATGGATATGGAATATGGAATATAGAATATGGAATATAGAATATAGATATAGAATATGGACTATAGAATATGGAATATAGAATATGAAATATATAATATGTAATATAGAATATGGATATAGAATTTAGAATATAGAATATGGAATATAGAATATGGAATATAGAATATAGATATAGAATATGGAATATAGAATATAGATATAGAATATGGAATATAGAATATAGATATAGAATATAGATATAGAATATAGAATAAGGAATATGGAATATAGAATATGGATATAGAATATGGATATAGAATATGGAATACAGAATATGAAATATATAATATGGAATATAGAATATGAGAATATGGAATATAGAATATGGAATATAGAATATGGATATAGAATATGGAATATAGAATATGGAATATAGAATATGGAATATAGAATATGGATATAGAATATGGAATTTAGAATATGGAATAAAGAATATGGATATGGAATATAGAATATGGATATAGAATATAGAATATAGAATATGGAATATAGAATATGGATATAGAATATGGAATTTAGAATATGAAATGTAGAATATGGAATATACTATATGGAATATAGAATATGGAATATAGAATATGGATATAGAATATAGAATATGGATTATAGAATATAGAATATGGAAAATAGAATATGGAATATAGAATATGGATATAGAATATGGATATAGAATATGGAATATAGAATATGGAATACACTACATGGAATGTAGAATATGGAATATAGAATATGGAATATATAATATGGATATAGAATATAGAATATGGAATATGGAATATAGAAAATGGATATAGAATATGGACTTTAGAATATGGAATATAGAATATGGATATGGAATATAGAATATGGATATAGAATATAGAATATGGAATATAGAATATGGATATAGAATATGGAATTTATAATATGAAATGTAGAATATGGAATATACTATATGGAATATAGAATATGGAATATATAATATGGATATAGAAAATGGAATATAGAATATAGAATATGGATTACAGAATATAGAATATGGAAAATAGAATATGGAATATAGAATATGGATATAGAATATGGATATAGAATATGGAATATAGAATATGGAATACACTACATGGAATGTAGAATATGGAATATGGAATATAGAATATGGATTATGGAATATAGAATATGGAATATAGAATATGGAATATACTACATGGAATATAGAATATGGATATAGAATATGGAATATAGAATATGGAATATGGAATATGGAATATAGAAAATGGAATATACTACATGGAATATAGAATATGGAATATAGAATATGGAATATAGAATATGGAATATATACTATATGGAATGGAAGAGGTACTGTCCTTGGTGCTGATCTGTGTTTTAACAATAGGTTCCATGTATTTTTACAGACAAAGATTCTAAAATATAAATATTCAGCGGGTGAAATAAGTATTGAACACGTCACCATTCTTCTCAGTAAATACAGTGGGGAGAACAAGTATTTGATACACTGCCGATTTTGCAGGTTTTCCCACTTACAAAGCATGTAGAAGTCTGTAATTTTTATCATAGGTACTCTTCAACTGTGAGTGACGGAATCTAAAACAAAATTCCAGAAAATCACATTGTATGATTTTTAAGTATTTAATTTGCATTTTATTGCATGACATAAGTATTTGATACATCAGAAAAGCAGAACTTAATATTTGGTACAGAAACCTTTGTTTGCAATTACAGAGATCATACGTTTCCTGTAGTTCTTGACCAGGTTTGCACACACTGCAGCAGGGATTTTGGCCCACTCCTCCATACAGATCCTTCAGGTTTCGGGACTGTCGCTGGGCAATACGGACTTTCAGCTCCCTCCAAAGATTTTCTATTGGGTTCAGTTCTGGAGACTGGCTAGGCCACTCCAGGACCTTGAGATGCTTCTTACGGAGCCACTCCTTAGTTGCCCTGGCTGTGTGTTTTGGGTCGTTGTCATGCTGGAAGACCCAGCCACGACCCATCTTCAATGCTCTTACTGAGGGAAGGAGGTTGTTGGGCAAGATCTCGCGATACATGGCCCCATCCATCCTCCCCTCAATACGGTGCAGTCGTCCTGTCCCCTTTGCAGAAAAGCATCCCCAAAGAATGATGTTTCCACCTCCATGCTTCTCGGTTGGGATGGTGTTCTTGGGGTTGTACTCATCCTTCTTCTTCCTCCAAACACGGCGAGTGGAGTTTAGACCAAAAAGCTCTATTTTTGTCTCATCAGACCACATGACCTTCTCCCATTCCTCCTCTGGATCATCCAGATGGTATTGGCAAACTTCAGACGGGCCTGGACATGCGCTGGCTTGAGCAGGGGGACCTTGCGTGTGCTGCAGGATTTTAATCCATGATGGCGTAGTGTGTTACTAATGGTTTTCTTTGAGACTGTGGTCCCAGCTCTCTTCAGGTCATTGACCTGGTCCTGCCGTGTAGTTCTGGGCTGATCCCTCACCTTCCTCATGATCATTGATGCCCCACGAGGTGAGATCTTGCATGGTGCCCCAGACCGAGAGAGATTGACCGTCATCTTGAACTTCTTCCATTTTCTAATAATTGCGCCAACAGTTGTTGCCTTCTCACCAAGCTGCTTTCCTATTGTCCTGTAGCCCATCCCAGCCTTGTGCAGGTCTACAATTATCCCTGATGTCCTTACACAGCTCTCTGGTCTTGGCCATTGTGGAGAGGTTGGAGTCTGTTTGATTGAGTGTGTGGACAGGTGTATTTTATACAGGTAACGAGTTCAAACAGGTTCAAACAGGTAATGAGTGGAGAACAGGAGGGCTTCTTAAAGAAAAACTAACAGGTCTGTGAGAGCCGGAATTCTTACTGGTTGGTAGGTGATCAAATACTTATGTCATGCAATAAAATGCAAATTAATTATTAAAAAATCATACAATGTTATTTTCTGGATTTTTGTTTTAGATTCCGTCTCTCATAGTTGAAGTGTACCTATGATAAAAATTACATACATCTACATGCTTTGTAAGTAGGAAAACCTGCAAAATCGGCAGTGTATCAAATACTTGTTCTCCCCACTGTATATTTCCAAAGGTGCTATTGACATGACATTTTCACCAGATGTTGGTAACAACCCAAGTAATCCATACATACAAAGAAACCAAAACAAATAAGTTCAGAAATTAAGTTATGTGTATGTCTAGCAGCTTTATTTTCTTTCTTTGAAACCAATTGAGAGTTTCCATGTCTGTGTGTTTGGGATCATTGTCTTGCTGAAATGTCCACCCTCATTTCATCTTCATCATCCTGGTAGCAGATTTTTGTCAAGAATGTCTCGGTAAATTTGCCCATTCATCCTTCCTTCAATTATGTGAAGTTTGCCAGTACCATTTGCTGAAAAGCAGCCCCACACCATGATGTTCCCACCTCCAAACTTCACTGATGGTATGGTGTTTTTAGGGTGATGTGCAGTGCCATTTCTCCTCCAAACATGGTGTGTATTGTGACATCCAAACAGTTCAATTTTGCTCTCATCTGACCACACTATATTCTCCCAGTATTTCACTGGCTTTTCCAAATGTTGTGCAGCAAACTTTAAACGAGCTTCAACATGCTTTTTTTCCAGCAATAGAGTCTTGCGTGGTGAGCGTGCATACAGGCCATGGCGGTGGAG
>JAKYLM010000338.1:30000-39911 GCA_023634145.1 Thymallus thymallus
AGATGAGATGGTGACATTTGAAAAGGGGCTATAGCATTTACAGAGATGGTAGAACTGCTTTGCTTTCGGAGTTAGGTGCATCTTGCATTGTAGATCTGAGTCCTCAGCAATCAGTGTGCTCCATTGGCCTTAGCGTCTCAGCCAATCCGATCTGTCTCCTCTCCTCTCCTCTCCTCTCCTCTCCTCTCCTCTCCTCTCCTCTCCTCTCCTCTCCTCTCCTCTCCTCTCCTCTCCTCTCCTCTCCTCTCCTCTCCTCTCCTCTCCTCTCCTCTCCTCTCCTCTCCTCTCTTCCTCTTCCTCTTCTTCTCCTCTTCCTCTCCTCTCCTCTCCTCTCCTCTTCCTCTTCCTCTTCTATATATGAGAAATAATGACCCACTATCACCAGAGTTTAAGACTAACCCAGAGAGTGTACTAACCCCCCCCCCGCCCCCCCAGCCAGGCCTGTGACTGCATGCCTAGTTAATTATTGATGGTCTATATTGCTGATTTTGGGCTGTGTGTTTTCCCCAGTGTGTGTTAGACTAGGAAAGCTGTTTACATGGCTCAAATAGCATCCTATTCCCTATACAGTGCACTACCTTTGACCAGGGCCCATAGGGGCACTATAAAGGGAATAGGGCTCTGGTCAAACGTAGTGCACTAAATAGGAAATATAGTGCCATTTGGGACTCAGTCTAGCTCTGTGGTTCATGGGACGAGGGATATTTGTCTAACTCGGAACACACCTCTATTCCTCATCCTGTCCATGGGGTCATGGGGTCATCTCAGAGGAAGTGACCTCACAGTAAGCAGGATCAGGAATTTCCACCCTCCTCTTCCTTGTATGTGTTTGAAAACATCCCAAATGGCATCCTATTCCCTATATAGTGCAGACCTTTTGACTAGGGCCCATAGGAACCTACATAGGGAATAGGGTGTCATTTGGGAGGCAGATACTGTTATCTTTCTCTGTCTTCTTTGCTAGTGTTGTATGCTTGTCTTAGGGTATGCCACCATTATCTGGGGTTCTTTCTCTACTAAAGTACAATAGCGCACTCTAGTGGTTGGACACTATCATTGCATTTTGACTTGGTGCCATCAGGAGCAGTTTAATGTAATATGACTTGGTGCCATCAAAGTTAACACTGACTGTTAACACTGACTGTTCACTGATAAACATATCATTAAAGTTAACACTGACTGTTCACTGATAAACATATCATTAAAGTTAACACTGACTGTTCACTGATAAACATATCATTAAAGTTAACACTGACTGTTCACTGATAAACATATCATTGAAGTTAACACTGACTGTTCACTGATAAACATATCATTAAAGTTAACACTGACTGTTCACTAATAAACATATCATTAAAGTTAACACTGACTGTTCACTAATAAACATATCATTAAAGTTAACACTGACTGTTCACTAATAAACATATCATTAAAGTTAACACTGACTGTTCACTGATAAACATATCATTAAAGTTAACACTGACTGTTCACTGATAAACATATCATTAAAGTTAACACTGACTGTTCACTAATAAACATATCATTAAAGTTAACACTGACTGTTCACTGATAAACATATCATTAAAGTTAACACTGACTGTTCACTAATAAACGTATCATTAAAGTTAACACTGACTGTTCACTGATAAACATATCATTAAAGTTGACACTGACTGTTCACTAATAAACATATCATTAAAGTTAACACTGACTGTTCACTAATAAACATATCATTAAAGTTAACACTGACTGTTCACTGATAAACATATCATTAAAGTTAACACTGACTGTTCACTGATAAACATATCATTAAAGTTAACACTGACCTGACTGTTCACTAATAAACATATCATTAAAGTTAACACTGACTGTACACTAATAAACATATCATTAAAGTTAACACTGACTGTTCACTGATAAACATATCATTAAAGTTAACACTGACTGTTCACTAATAAACATATCATTAAAGTTAACACTGACTGTTCACTGATAAACATATCATTAAAGTTAACACTGACTGTTCACTAATAAACGTATCATTAAAGTTAACACTGACTGTTCACTGATAAACATATCATTAAAGTTAACACTGACTGTTCACTAATAAACATATCATTAAAGTTGACACTGACTGTTCACTAATAAACATATCATTAAAGTTAACACTGACTGTTCACTAATAAACATATCATTAAAGTTAACACTGACTGTTCACTGATAAACATATCATTAAAGTTAACACTGACTGTTCACTGATAAACATATCATTAAAGTTAACACTGACTGTTCACTAATAAACATATCATTAAAGTTAACACTGACTGTACACTAATAAACATATCATTAAAGTTAACACTGACTGTTCACTGATAAACATATCATTAAAGTTAACACTGACTGTTCACTAATAAACATATCATTAAAGTTAACACTGACTGTTCACTGATAAACATATCATTAAAGTTAACACTGACTGTTCACTAATAAACGTATCATTAAAGTTAACACTGACTATTCACTGATAAACATATCATTAAAGTTAACACTGACTGTTCACTAATAAACTTATCATTAAAGTTAACACTGACTGTTCACTAATAAACGTATCATTAAAGTTAACACTAACTGTTCACTGATTCATGGATATTCTCCTGGTGAGAGAGAGAGAGAGAGAGAGAGAGAGAGAGAGAGAGAGAGAGAGAGAGAGAGAGAGAGAGAGAGAGAGAGAGAGAGAGAGATACAGGGAGAGAGAGAGAGATACAGGGAGAGAGAGAATGAGAAAGAGAGAGAGAGAGAGAGAGAGAGAGAGAGAGAGATACAGGGAGAGAGAGAGAGAGAGAGAGAGATACAGGGAGAGAGAGAATGAGAAAGAGAGAGAGAGAGAGAGAGGTACAGTGTACAAGGTAATAACCTGGCTATATACACAGGGTACCAGTACTGAGTCCATGTGCAGGGGTACCAGGTAATAACTTGGCTATATACACAGGGTACCAGTACTGAGTCCATGTGCAGTGGTACAAGGTAATAATATGGCTATATACACAGGGTACCAGTACTGAGTCCATGTGCAGTGGTACAAGGTAATAATATGGCTATATACACAGGGTACCAGTACTGAGTCCATGTACAGGGGTACCAGGTAATAACTTGGCTATATACACAGGGTTACCAGGTACTGAGTCCTTGTGCAGGAGTACAAGGTAATTGAGGTAAATATGTACATATTGGTAGGGATAAAATGACTAGGCAACAAGATAGATAATAGTCCAGGTAGCTATTTGGTTAACTATTTAGCAGTTTTATGGCTTGGGAATGGAGGCTGTTCAATGTCCTGTTGGTTCCAGACTTGGTGTATCGGTACCGCTTGCCGTGAAGGTAGCAGAGAGAACAGTCTATGACTTGGGTGGCTGGTATAGAGGTCACCGCCTGGTATAGAGGTCACCTCCTGGTATAGAGATCACCGCCTGGTATAGAGGTCCACCGCCTGGTATAGACGGTCACCTCCTGGTATAGAGATCACCGCCTGGTATAGAGGTCACCGCCTGGTATAGAGGTCACCGCCTGGTATAGAGGTCACCTCCTGGTATAGAGATCACCGCCTGGTATAGAGATCACTGCCTGGGAATAGAGGTCACCACATGGTATAGAGGTCACCACCTGGTATAGAGGTCACCACCTCTATACCAGGTGGTGACCTCTATACCATGTGGTGACCTGGTATAGAGGTCACCACCTGGTATAGAGGTCCTGGATGGCAGGGAGCTCGAACCCAGTGATGTACTGGGCTGTACTCACCACCCTCTGTAGCGACTTGTGGTTGCATGCCAAAGAGTTTCAATGCCAACATATAAAACAGCTGTTATGATTCAGAGTGATTGGGTTAAATGCGTCCAGTTGAATTCATTCAGTTGTACAACTGACTAGGAATCCCCCATTCCCTTATGTTGTAATATCTGGGATCCATCCCAAATGGCATCCTTTTCCCTATGCAGTGCATCACTTTTGACCAGATCCGTATGGATTAGATTAGATTGGCTGAGTTTATTAGTCACATGCACAGGGTCCCAGATGTAATCGCAGGGTGAGATTCTTCTGCTCCGAGCTCCAACAAGTCAAATCAAGACAACGGGGAAATTATGAAAGAGAATAATATATTTACAGCTGGAACAATGATACATGTTATTTACAGCTGGAACAATGATACATGTTATTTACAGCTGGAACAATGATACATGTTATTTACAGCTGGAACAATGATACAGGTTATTTACAGCTGGAACAATGATACATGTTATTTACAGCTGGAACAATGATACATGTTATTTACAGCTGGAACAATGATACGTGTTATTTACAGCTGGAACAATGATACATGTTATTTACAGCTGGAACAATGATACAGGTTATTTACAGCTGGAACAATGATACAGGTTATTTACAGCTGGAACAATGATACAGGTTATTTACAGCTGGAACAATGATACAGGTTATTTACAGCTGGAACAATGATACGTGTTATTTACAGCTGGAACAATGATACATGTTATTTACAGCTGGAACAATGATACAGGTTATTTACAGCTGGAAACAATGATACATGTTATTTACAGCTGGAACAATGATACATGTTATTTACAGCTGGAACAATGACACATTTTATTTACAGCTGGAACAATGATACATGTTATTTACAGCTGGAACAATGATACATGTTATTTACAGCTGGAACAATGATACATGTTATTTACAGCTGGAACAATGATACATGTTATTTACAGCTGGAACAATGATACAGGTTATTTACAGCTGTAACCACGCTACATGTCCATTGCGGGTGGGGCAGGGTAAATGTTGTGTGGAGGGTAGGGGCCAGGAAGGGGACAGGGCGACCAGGTAGCTGTCTAGTGGCTATTCAGTAACCTGATGGTCTGGGGGTAGAAGCTGGTAGTCTGAGTGATGAAAGCGAGGATGACAGGCCGTGGCTCGGGTGGCTGGGGTCCCTGATGATCTCCTTGTTCTTCCCGTGACACCTGGTGCTGTAGGTGTTCTGGAGGGCAGGCAGTCGGCTGAGCGCACCACCCTCTGTAGCGCCTTGTAGTCAGCGGAGGTGGAGTTGCCGTACCAGGCTGTGATGCAGCCAGACAGTATACTCTCGATGGTGCTCCTGTAAGGGCCCTCGGGGACAGGCTGAATTTCTTCAGCCTCCCTGAGGTTGAAGAGTCGTGTCCGTATGGTTCGATCATTTCAGCTCATCGGAGATGTGTATGCCGAGGAACTTGAAGTTCCATTGACGAGGATGGGGGCGTGCCCAGCCTGATTCCAACTTAAGTCCACAATCAGCTCCTTTGTTTTGCTGACGTTGAGGGAGAGGTTGTTTACCTGACATCACACCGTCAGAGCTCCTGTCTCCTCCCTGTAGGCTGTCTCATCATTGTTGGTAATCAGGCCTACTACTGTTGTGTCGTCGGAAAACTTGATGATGGAGTTGGAACTGTGTGAGGCCACGCAGTCGTGGGTGAACAGGGAATACAGGAGGGAATACAGGAGGGAATACAGGAGGGAATACAGGAGGGAATACAGGAGGGAATACAGGAGGGAACTGAGGATGCCCCCGTGTTGAGGATCAGTGTGGAGGAGGTAATGTTGGCTACCTTCACCACCTGGGGGGCGGCCCGTCAAGAAGTCCAGGACCCAGTTGCGTAGGGAGGTGTTCAGTCCCAGGGATGTGAGCTTTTGTGGTAAGTTTATAGGGCACTATGGTATTGAAGGCTGAGCTGTGGTCGATGAACAGCATCATCACATACAGTATGCATTCCTCTTGTTCAGGTAGGTGAGGGCAGTGTGCAGTGTCTGTGGATCTGTCAGGAGGGTAGATGAATTGGAGAGGGTGGAGTGTGTCGGGGAGGGAGGAGGTGACCAGCCTCTCTTCATGATGAGGGAAGTTAGCGCTACGGGTCGCTAGTCATTCAGATCAGTTACTATCTCTTTTCTTGGTCAGATGATAGTGGATCTTGAAGCAGGTGGCGATAACAGCCTGAACGCTGCCTCGTATGTGGTCTCCAGTTTGTTCAAGGTCCAATGAAGATTTTTGAGAGCATTTTTGGTGGCCTGCGGCGGGGTGCACACAGCCATGGAGATAATCCCTGAGAATTCTCTTGAAGGTAAATGCACTATAAAGAGAATATTGTGCCATTTGGAACGCATACCTGGGTAGTCTGCACACACACACACACACACACACACACACACACACACACACACACACACACACACACACACACACACACACACACGCCACGCACACACACACACACACACACACACACACACACACACACACACACACACTCACACACACACACACACACACACACATCACACACACACACACACACACACCCACACACACACACACACACACCACGCACACACACACACACACACCACACACACACACACACACACACACACACACACACACACACACACCACACACACACACACACACACTCACACACACACACACACGCCACGCCACGCACACACACACACACACACACACGCCACGCCACGCACACACACACACACACACACACACACACACACACACACACACACACACACACACATCACACACACACACACACACACACACCACCACACACACACACACACCCACGCACACACACACACACACCACACACACACACACACACACACACACACACACACACACACACACACACACACACACACACACACACACACACACACACACACACTCACACACACACACACACACACACACACACACACACACACACACACTCACACACACACACACAAAGCACCATCATGGCCTGACAAACTAGCTAACTTGATTGACATCCCCGTACGCATCCTGACTCTGTGTTATGCAAATCGGATGCCATTTCAGTTTGGCACACCATCAGATTTTGGAATAATTTTCTCTCCCTTCTTGTAAATGCTGCTGTCCTTCCCCAAGGATTACAGAAGCTCACCAAGGCCACAAGCCCCCACTCTGATCATACCACACTCTTAATTAAAACTCTCATTATTTACAGAGCTGAGAGAGTGAGGGAGATAGAGAGAGAGAAGGAGAGGGAGAGAGTGTGAAGGCTCTCTCTGTAGTCACATCCACATCAAAGGCGTCAAGTCAACCAAAGGCAGGGATTATAATTATATAGTCTAATCTGTTTCTCTGAACTGGCTGTTACCAATCAACAACAGTAGAATGTTTGTTTTCTTATACACTCCCCTCTTCCTCCTCTCTTCTCTCTTCCTCCTCTCCTACCTCTTCCTCCTCTCCTACCTCTTCCTCCTCTCCTAGCTCTTCCTCCTCTCCTCCCTCTTCCTCCTCTCTTCTCTCTCCCTCCCTCTCCTCCCTCTTCCTCCTCTCCTCCTCTTCCTCCTCTCTTCTCTCTTCCTCCTCTCCTCCCTCTTCCTCCTCTCTTCCCTCTTCCTCCTCTCTTCTTACCCCTCTCTTCCCTCCTCCTACCCTCTTCCTCCTCTCCTCCTCCCTCTTCCTCCCTCTTCCTCCTCTTCTCCCTCTTCCTCCTCTCTTCCCTCTTCCTCCTTTCCTCCCTCTTCCTCCTCTCTTCTCTCTTCCTCCTCTCTTCTCTCTTCCTCCTCTCCTCCTCTTCTTCCTCTCTTCTCTCTTCCTCCTCTCCTACCTCTTCCTCCTCTCTTCCTCCTCTCCTTCCTCTTCCTCCTCTCTTCTCTCTTCCTCCTCTCCTTTCCTCTTCCTCCTCTCCTCCCTCTTCCTCTTCTCTTCCCTCTTCCTCCTCTCTTCCTCCTCTCCTACCTCTTCCTCCTCTCTTCTCTCTTCCTCCTCTCCTCCCTCTTCCTCCTCTCCTCCTCACTTCCTCCTCTCTTCTCTCTCATCCTCTCTTCTCTCTTCCTCCTCTCCTACCTCTTCCTCCTCTCTTCTTCTCTTCCTCCTCTCTACTCACATCCACCTCTCCTTCCTCTTCCTCCTCTCCTACCTCTTCCTCCTCTCTTCCCTCTTCCTCCTCTCCTCCCTCTTCCCTCCTCTCCTCCCCTCTTCCACCCTCTTCTCACTTCATCCTCTCTCTCTCTTCCTCCTCTCTTCTCTCTTCCTCCTCCTACTCTCTTCCTCCTCTCCTCCTCTTCCTCCTCTCCTCCCTCTTCCTCCTCTCTTCTCTCTTCCTCCTCTCCTACCTCTTCCTCCTCTCCTCCCTCTTCCTCCACACCACCCTCATCCCCTCTCCTCCCTCTTCCTCCTCTCTTCTCTCTTCCTCCTCTCTTCCCTCTTCCTCCACACAACTCACATCCTCCTCTCTTCTCTCTTCCTCCTCTCCTCCCTCTTCCTCCTCTCCTCCCTCTTCTCCTCTCCTCCCTCTTCCTCCTCTCTTCTCTCTTCATCCTCTCTTCTCTCTTCCTCCTCTCCTACCTCTTCCTCCTCTCTTCTCTCTTCCTCCTCTCTACTCTCTTCCTCCTCTACTTCCTCTTCCTCCTCTCCTACCTCTTCCTCCTCTCTTCCCTCTTCTCCTCTCCTCCCTCTTCCTCCTCTCCTCCCTCTTCCTCCTCTCTTCTCTCTTCATCCTCTCTTCTCTCTTCTCCTCTCTTCTCTCTTCCTCCTCTCTACTCTCTTCCTCCTCTCCTCCCTCTTCCTCCTCTCTTCTCTCTTCCTCCTCTCCTACCTCTTCCTCCTCTCCTCCCTCTTCCTCCTCTCCTCCCTCTTCCTCCTCTCCTCCCTCTTCCTCCTCTCTTCTCTCTTCCTCCTCTCATCCCTCTTCCTCCTCTCTTCTCTCTTTCCTCCTCTCTTCTCTCTTCCTCCTCTCCTCCCTCTTCCTCCTCTCCTCCCTCTTCCTCCTCTCTTCTCTCTTCATCCTCTCTTCTCTCTTCCTCCTCTCCTACCTCTTCCTCCTCTCTTCTCTCTTCCTCCTCTCTACACTCTTCCTCCTCTCCTTCCTCTTCCTCCTCTCCTACCTCTTCCTCCTCTCTTCCCTCTTCCTCCTCTCCTCCCTCTTCCTCCTCTCCTCCCTCTTCCTCCTCTCTCTCTCTTCATCCTCTCTTCTCTCTTCCTCCTCACTCTCTCTTCCTCCTCTCTACTCTCTTCCTCCTCTCCTCCCTCTCCTCCTCTCCTCCCTCTTCCTCCTCTCTTCTCTCTTCCTCCTCTCCTACCTCTTCCTCCTCTCCTACCTCTTCCTCCTCTCCTCCCTCTTCCTCCTCTCCTCCCTCTTCCTCCTCTCCTCCCTCTTCCTCCTCTCTTCTCTCTTCCTCCTCTCTTCCCTCTTCCTCTCTCTTCTCTCTTCCTCCTCTCTTCTCTCTTCCTCCTCTCCTACCACTTCCTCCTCTCTTCTCTCTTCCTCCTCTCCTCCCTCTTCCTCCTCTCATCCCTCTTCCTCCTCTCCTCCCTCTTCCTCCTCTCTTCTCTCTTCCTCCTCTCCTACCTCTCTTCCTCCTCTCTTTCTCCTCTCTTCTCTCTTCCTCCTCTCTTCTCTCTTCCTCCTCTCCTACCTCTTCCTCCTCTCCTCCCTCTTCCTCCTCTCTTCTCTCTTCCTCCTCTCCTACCTCTTCCTCCTCTCCTCCCTCTTCCTCCTCTCCTCTCCCCCTCTTCCTCCTCTCCTCCCTCTTTCCTCCTCTCTTCTCTCTTCTCCTCTCTTCCTCCTCTCTTCCTCCTCTGTTCTCTCTTCCTCCTCTCATCTCTCTTCCTCCTCTCCTACCTCTTCCTCCTCTCTTCCTCTCTTCCTCCTCTCCTACCTCTTCCTTCTCTCCTCCCTCTTCCTCCTCTCCTCCTCTTCCTCCTCTCCTACCTCTTCCTCCTCTCTTCTCTCTTACTCCTCTCCTACCTCTTCCTCCTCTCCTACCTCTTCCTCCTCTCCTCCCTCTTCCTCCTCTCCTCCCTCTTCCTCCTCTCCTAC
>JAKYLM010000339.1:0-39819 GCA_023634145.1 Thymallus thymallus
GACATCACCAACAGATTTGCTTGGCGATTAGATGAGAGATCCCACAACATAATTATGTTCAGAAATGTCCTCACACATGGGAAAAAGTGGAAATTTTCCTACTATGTCTTAGACTTCTCTGAAACACACGGACGATCAATATTAACACATATACTCAGTTGTTTGTGTCATTTCCAGATGAGGTTTCACTAAATCACCCAGGCAGGTAACAAATTTGCAGTTATCCTCTGTCAACTTCCAAGTCATCAGGATCAGAGCTTCTCCTGGGCTATAATCAATATCTTTCACTTTATTTTTGTTCACTGATATATGTTCCATTATGCATTTCAGGCTATATTGGAACTCACTTTATAGCCCAATTGTGGTATTTGTGCCCCACCCGCCCTCTGGAGTACTGAGCTTACAAAGTAGACTACTGTACATAGTGTGATTGAATACATTCCAAGTGAGTTTAACATTGACCTACATCCCTAGAACAGGAGTTAGGGGAGTAACAAGGTAAGGAAAACAGTAGGGTCTTCACAAGGACAGTGTTGTGAGCAGTACTCACCAAACTCACAATAAAGAATACTCCTTGGGGGCTGGAGAGATCGCTTAGTGGTTAAAGTGCTGACTGCTCTTCCAGAGGACCTGAGTTCAAATCCCAGCAACCACATGGTGGCTCACAACCATTTGTAATGGGATCTGATGCCCTCTCCTGGTGTGTATGAAGACAACGACAGTGTGGTCATATATACCAAGATAAATAATAATTGTTTAAGAAATAATTCTCTTTAGCCTGGGATATGGCTTACTAGTAAAGACTGACTAACATATACAACAGGCCTAGGGGACAAGGTATCCCGCTAGAAAAATAAGATAAACTGGCAGAAATTTGGGTTTTTATATGAACAGGAATAGATGATAAAGTAGATACTTAACAGAGCCTAAGGGAGGTCTCACAAATGTGGAACTAGAGCCAAGTCCAAAATCAGAGCCTAATGGCAGCAAAGGTAGAAGAGCTTATGGAATACAAGAATTAAGGCTTATATCTGAAGGACATAGATAGTACAATTGAGACCTAGGGTTCAGGACAACTTCAGGCAAGGGACACATAACCTGTGTTGGTATGATAAAGTTTTCTGGCAGGTCTAGAATTATTATTGGTGTTCCATGGTCAATGCTATGAGGTGAGCTATGTCATATGTCCATTTCACATAGCACTCATATGTAGGAGCCATAATGTCCCATGTAACTCTCCTAGGGATGATGGAGGTAATGTGTGTTGCTATGCATATGGCTCTGATGAACAGAACTGTAGAGAGGGAAGAGACAAGAGACAAGAGGCCTCTGCTTCAGCACTATGTGAGGATGCAGAGAGAGTTCAGAGGCGCTGATAAATGTATGTGTTCAACAAAACAAACCAAATGCAGAAAGAGATGGTTCCCGGTTAACTTCAAATGAGTAACCATGTTTAAATTTGTGTCTTGTGTAATTTTGTATTTGGTGGGGCATGAAATTGGAAAGGGTATCATAAATGGGAGGTGGAGCCCTTAAAGAGGTACAAAGAGTAACTTTGTGCACAGGGGCCAGGAAAGTAGTAACAGGAACAATCAGTGAGAAAGAAGGGTATTAGCAATATGGGGATAGGGGGTGGGACAAGGTATGGGAATATGTCATCATGAAACCCATTACTTTATATGCTGCCTCAAAACATCAAAGGAATAGATTCTTGAGGATGAAATGGGAAGAGAAAATAGTCTACTTTTGAAGCAGAATCAGTGGTGCTCTGTTGGAGGAAAAAAATCTTATATTTAATTAAAACTGGGAGTCATGAATGGAAGTTTGAAGCTGGCTGCTCTTGTCACTCTCTAGAAGTGTCCCTACTGTGTCATCTGTCTCACTAACACTCACTGAATGGCCATCAGAACAATCACACATGTCACATACTAAAGATCAAGCCCAAGGCAAATGCTAATACTGGAGGACTAATGTTTTCCAGCTGCAGTAGCATGCTCAGAGGAATGTGGGATGGACCTTGTGGTGCAGGGTTCTGAAAATATGCCCTAAGCATTTTGATTTACAGTCATGCTAAATGGAAGGCTACCACCCATAGCTCAATTCATTTATGCATATTTAAGCGTTCTTCATATGTTCCTATAGGAATTAAAATGTATATGATTTGTTATGAATATACTAGGACTCCCAAAATAATAACTATTTGTGAAAATAACCAATACACAATGAATACAACTGATATGGTTCTAGTGTCAACTGAGACATTTGGAAGTTCTGTATGCAAGTTATTCAGATTACAAGCTGTGTTTGCACCTGAATTTTGCTTCCTAGAGTATACTTAGTAGGTACACATCCACCCAGAAAAGACACTGAATCTGGGTGTGGATGCAGGCCTTAAAGGGTTCTGTGCTTGCTGAACTGGAGGGCATGGGCTGCTCTTGTAAGGTCCAAAGTCACTCAGACTCTTTAACACATTGTCAGGCCCTGGTGCTGAGCTCTCACCTCAGCTTATGGCTCCTTGTACTGTCAGTACAAGAAGATGAAAAGCACAGCTACTGCATGCTGAGTTGTTTTAAGTGGTAAATTGGGCTCTTCGTTCCTCTCATCTTCAGATGCTTCACCCAGACGCTCTTCACTTCTAACTCTTAGAGTGTCTGGACCACCCCCTTCCACAGAAACTCCTTGAGAATCTCCTAGCATGGAGAATCTGGTTCTAAGTCACCACTTTTACCCAGCTCAATGAGCAAAATAGCTTTAGGAAGCAGCTGGTAGTCTCACTGTGACCCAAAGTTTAGTGTCTCTTGGAATGAGAGAGACCAAACATAATGAATAGGGTACAAATATTTCAAACAACAAAGGAATGATTAGAGGTATTACAGGGGATGTTAACAGGTGAAATTTATAAGTTCCCTGCTCTGCTACATCATCCTAAATAGTTCAGCTTGTATAAATCCACGTATTAGCGGAGTATATATGTAGATATACCTACTTCTAAGACAGTATTTCTGAAGCTCTGGGTTATAGCTGGTGTGGCCTTTTAGTGAGAAGCTATTTGTGCATTTTAGCATGGTCCCTGAGGCTTAGCAGGTTTAGCAGTGTCCATTAGTTATCAGCAAATAGACAGCATCCTAAGTGTGGCAAGTAGGGCCAAATGTCAAGAGGAGATGGTGGTAGCATAAACATTCACTGATGATGACAATAAAAAGGTAAAGTTACCACTTTTGTGTATTTTATCATACTATAATCACACATTTGGGTATAAGGCCAAATTTTTCTAATTATTCATTTTATTAATTTCAATTTTTTTACGGCTTTCTATTTTATTTTTAAATTAAAGATAGCATAAAACAAATGATTCCGAGTGCATTTCATACAAGATAAGTTACTCACTAAAACATTTGTGTTCGTGTCAGTTTGTGAACTTATATCTTTTAAATATTTTTATTAGGTATTTATTCATTTATATTTCCAATGCTATCCCAAAAGTCCCCCACATCCTCCCCCACCCATTCCCCCACCCACCCACCCCCACTTCTTGGCACTGGCGTTCCCCTGTACTGAGGCATATAAAGTTTGCACAACCAATGGGCCTCTCTTTCCACTGATGGCTGACTAGGCCATCTTTTGATACATATGCAGCTAGAGACATGACCTCCAGGGGATACTGGTTAGTTCACATTGTTTTTCATCTATAGGGTTGCAGATCCCCCCAGCTCCTTGGGTACTTCCTCTAGCTCCTCCATTAGGGGCCCTGTGTTCCATCTAATAGCTGACTGTGAGCATCCACTTCTGTGTTTGCCAGGCCCCGGCATAGTCTCACAAGAGACAGGTATATCAGGGTCTTTTCAGCAAAATCTTGCTAGTGTATGCAATGGTATCAGCATTTGGAGGCTGATTATCGAATGGATCCCCGGGTATGGCAGTCTCTAGATGGTACATCATATTGTCTCAGCTTAGAGCTACTTCTTTTTTTTTTTTAATAGCATAACGGGTTTTTAACGAAATATTGAGACAGCAGCTGAGTTCTAATTACCAACCTCCATAGAATGGTCTAATTTGGCATCTATTTTAAGCCATGTGAATTAGTATCTGTTATGCCTTCCCTGTTCAATATGGCAGACAGTAGAAACAGATGACTAAGTTTACATTTACATTAATTAAACCTAAATAAAACCTTAAAATACGGTAAATTCTAATTTTAATAAATTAAACCTAAAAAACGATATTAAAAAACACTGTTCCTCCGGGGCAGTGGTAGCGCATGCCTTTAATCCCAGTACTTGGGAGGCAGAGGCAGGCAGATTTCTGAGTTCGAGGCCAGCCTGGTCTACAGAGTGAGTTCCAGGACAGCCAGGGCAACACAGAGAAACCCCGTTTTGAAAAACTCCCCCTTCTCAAAAAGAAAAAAAGGTAAATAACCCCACAGTTCCACAGATGTGCTAGTTTAACCTTGTAAATGATCAGGTATATTTCTGTACTGGACAACATAGATTACATTTTCTTTTTTAGATAGCTTCTTGCTATGTAGCCCAGGCTAGCCTCAAATTCCAGATCCTCTTAGGTGCAGCATGAGGATATGGATATAGAACCTCTATGGTGTGACTCTGTTGGAGTAGGTGTGATCCTGTTGGAGTAAGTGTGTCACTGTGTGCATGGGTTTTTGCTAAGTATGGCTTCTTGCTATGTAGCCCAGGCTAGCCTCAAATTCCAGATCTTCTTAGGTGCAGCATGAGGATATGTATATAGAATCCTGTAGGGTGTGACTCTGTTGGAGTAGGTGTGATCCTGCTGGGGTAGGTGTGTCACTGTGGGCATGCGTTTTAAGACTGCCTGGAAGCCAGTCTTCTGCTAGCAGCCTATGAATGAAAATGTTGAACTGTCAGCTCCTCCTGCAACATGCCTGCCTAGATGCTGCCTTGCTCCCTCTTTGATGACAATAGACTGAACCTCTGAACCTGTAAGCCATACCCAATTAAGTGTTGTCTTTTTAAGAGTTACCTTGTTCATGGTGTCTGTTCACAGTAGTAAAACCACAACTAAGACATTGGTTGGTACTGGGAGTTGGGTATTGCTGTGATAAGCCTGAACATGTGTTTGTTTGGAAGAATGTAGATTCTGGGACTTTGGATTTGGAGAGCAATGGAATGCCTTAAGTGGGGTTTAATGGGCTATCCTACAAGGAATATGGAAGACTATGCTGCTGTGAGTGGTTTGAACTGTGAGGACGGGCCCCAAGAGGTTTCAGTGGAGAAGAAATTCAGTATGTGCCTCAGACACTGTTTCTGTGGTATTTTGGCGAAGAATGTGGCTGCTTTTTGCCATTGTCCAAACAGTCTGTCCTGACACTAAGGTGAAGAAATTTAGCTTAATTGCTTTGAAACAGGAAGTCTTAAAACAGCCTGGTGTATATTCTGTTGTGTGATTACTAAAGTTCTCTCTTGTGAAGAGCATTTTAGTGAAAAGGAGCAAGTTGAGAAAGGAAAGAAACAAAACCTATGTTTCAAGAGTCCAATTAAAGTGGCACCAGGAAGTAGAATGGAGCTGAATCCTGTGTTCTAGAAGAGACCAGATTAGGGGAGTGTGACTTTGGGGCAAGATCCTACCGAGCTACTCTTAGATCTAGGCTTGGCTTTAATCCATGGAGACAGGAATTCAGATCTCTGAACTCAAGGTCAATCTATAGAACAGCCAAGTTTAGGCAGAGCAGCGGGTGACAAGAAAGATAAGACCCCCATCCTAGCTGCCTGGAGGTGAGTCTTCTACTACCAGGCTTCAGATGAAGATGTAGAATCCTCAGCTGTTTCTGCACTATGCCTGCATGGATGCTGCCCTGTTCCCACCTTGATGATATTGGACTGAATATCTGAACCTATAAGCCAGCCCCAATTAAATGTTGCCCCTTTATAAGAGTTGACTTGGTCATGGTGTCTGTTCACAGCAGGAAAATTCTAACTAAAACACTTGCCGTGTTCCACATGGGCCTCTCCTATTCCTATTGGCCAACCTCATGTCCATACAATCAGGATCTACATTCTCTATGGTGGCTCACAACCCCTCCCCTGTGTTCTTCTTTATTCTATCCTCATGGTCTCCGACTGAGACTTCATGTTCAGGAACTCTGCTCCTTCTCCTCTCACATGTCCAGCTCAGGCCTCAGGCATCTTCATTAAGCAAACAGGGATAACTTGGTGTGGCAATGTTTATATAACAAAAGCTGGTGTACGTGAGGATCTCCTGATTTTGAGAAGCCAGATCTTGGGGTACAGAATTTAGCATTTGCATACAAGCAGCACCACACCAACCCACTACACAAAGGCATAATGTCACATCTTCTTAAAATTGAATATATGTCTGAGATGAAACAAAACTCTTTTTGGGTCAGATGCATTTACGTGTACAAAGTTCAAAAACAAAAGTATCTTTTGGTGGCTGTGTTAGTTTCTGTCATTGTGAAGAGACACCATGACCAAGGCAACTCTTGTAAAGGCAAACACTGAATCGGGGCTAGCTTACAATTTTAGAAGTTTATTTGATTGTCATAATGGCAGGAAACATGGTAGGACACAGTCAGATATAGCAGCTAGAGAAAAATCTGGGAATTCTACATCTTGATCCATAGGTAGAGTGGTAGAAGGAGAGGGAGAGGAGAGAGAGAGGAGAAAGACAGAGACTGCTGGACACTGAACTGCCTTGAACTTTTGAAGCCCAAGCCCCCATTGACACATGAACTCTAATAAGGTCATACTACTCAATCCCTCTCAATTAGTCACTGAGCATCCAAATCTATGAGCCTACAGGGACCATTCACATCCAAACCAGCATGGTGGTGAAGCAAACAGCCCAGAGCAAGCTAAGGAAGGCAACTTGGTCACGTGGGAGCAGTTGCATGATTCTAGCCAAATTGCAAGGCAATCTTCCTTAAGGCCATTGGGTAGAGGACCCATGTAGTGCCATGAGCCTCAAAGATGTGAAGTAAGAAGAGAAGTAGACTGGAGCTTTTGCAGAAGAAGATACAATTATTCTCCATCCATGTTTGTAGCTTTTCTCTCTTGCTACTTTGCAGGTTCTTTTGTCCCCTTTTCTTTCAAACATAAGCCCTCCTCTGAGTTTCCAGTCCAGTCCCTTCCAAAGTGTGTCTTTACCGCTCCTTCCTCAGTTCCCCAACAGTGAGCTCAAACACCCCCTTCTCCCACTTTCCTCAAAACTAGCAGCTCCAAACGCCTACCAGGGTTATAGTATATCTGCTAAGCTCAGCTTCCGCTGGCTCACTTGTCACAAAATATCTTCTCTCTCTGTTAGCACAATTATCTTTCTACTGTCTCCTAAAAATATGTGTCTGGCTTGGCTCACTTTTTCCTGGAATTACCTCAGATATTCTTCTAATTTTCCCTCTGGTTTTTGAGTATATCAAGTTGGATCACTCCACTCTTTTCTCTCCTCCTCTTCTCATTTCCTCTGTCCAGCCTCCCCTCCCAGATTCTCCAGTCTGATTACCTTTGTAAAGAGTTTGCTAATATATCTTGGCAGCAGAGGCAGCTATGGTAGCCACAGCAGGCAGAGAGCACAGGAGACTCAGGGCAGCGAGGCTCTCAGCAGGGCTGTTGTGGGTGATCCTTGGACACTCTATCCTCCAGGAACAGTTAAACTGTTCCAGAAGATGGTGATAATTCTGACAATTGAGATGCACGTGTGGTGGTGTTTCTGGAGGCTAAAGCACAGGTGCCAAGTGGTTCCAAAGAGCTGGGTGCAGTTTGTCTCAGGGGCTTCTCTGGAGAGTCAGCCTGTTTCTTTCAGCCTCTAGAGGGCAGACATGAGTCCCTGACCATGTTCTCTGCATTGTCCTAGCCTTTCTGTGCTGTTTGTGAGGCAACTGCTGATAAGAATGTGTCCTGCATCGGGCACAGTGTATGTGGATGTTCTCCAGGAACAATCTTGGCTGGCAAGGAGAGCTAGACTCAAGGCTATCCAAATTGGAGTATCCAACACAAAATTCAAGCTTTTTCTTATTTTTTAAATATTTTTTTCATAATTAATTCAACATTACTCAGACTCAACAATTTCCAAGTTTTTGTCTTAGTTATTGTTCTATTACTATGACAAACACCATGAACAAGACAACACTTATAAAAGTCAACATTTAATTAGGGGCTAATTCAGAGGGTCAGTCTATTACCATCATGGAGGGAAGCCTACAGGCACATTGGTAGAGAATTAGCTGAGAGTGTTACATCCTGACCCACAGGCAGCAGAGAGAGAGAGAAAGAGAGAGAGACAGAGAGAGACAGAGAGAGAGACAGAGAGAGACAGAGAGAAACAGAGAAAGAGAGAGATAGAGGGAGGGAGAGGGAGAGAGAGAGACGGAGAGAGACAGAGAAAGAGAGAGGGAGGGAGGGAGAGGGAGAGGGAGAGGGGGAGGGGGAGAGAGAGTGAGAGCGAGCAAGACACTGGTTCTGGTGTAGACATTTGAACCCTCAAATCGTACTTCCAGTGGCACAGTTTCTTCAATAAGGCCACACTTCCTAATCCCTCTCATATAGTGCCACTCCCTGGTGATCTGTATTCAAATCTATGGTTCTGTGGGGCAGGGGTATTGTCATTCAAACCACTACTTGATTCAAAAGAGAAATGAAGAAATGAACTACTTTGCAGAACTTTTGAAAACTCATACACAACATTAGCAAACTAATGGAATACACTGAAGTCAGTTCTAAAGGGGATATTCATAGCATTAAGTGCTTATATAAAAAACACACAACTGAAAACTCTAGAACAAAAAGAGAAGATCACACTGCAAAGAAGTAGATGCCAAGAAATATTTTAATTACGGGCAGAAATAGATAATATAGAACAAAACAAAGCAACACAAGAATCCATGAAACAAAGTTCTTTGGAAAGTTATAGATGGCCTTCCGCTCGACTCGAGACTCGAGCCCCGGGCTACCTTGCCAGCAGAGTCTTGCCCAACACCCGCAAGGGCCCACACGGGACTCCCCACGGGACCCTAAGACCTCTGGTGAGTGGAACACAGCGCCTGCCCCAATCCAATCGCGCGGAACTTGAGACTGCGGTACATAGGGAAGCAGGCTACCCGGGCCTGATCTGGGGCACAAGTCCCTTCCGCTCGACTCGAGACTCGAGCCCCGGGCTACCTTGCCAGCAGAGTCTTGCCCAACACCCGCAAGGGCCCACACGGGACTCCCCACGGGATCCTAAGACCTCTGGTGAGTGGAACACAGCGCCTGCCCCAATCCAATCGCGCGGAACTTGAGACTGCGGTACATAGGGAAGCAGGCTACCCGGGCTTGATCTGGGGCACAAACCCCTTCCACTCCACTCGAGGCCCGGGCTACCTTGCCAGCTGAGTCGCCTGACACCCGCAAGGGCCCACACAGGATTCCACACGTGATCCTAAGACCTCTAGTGAGTGGAACACAACTTCTGCCAGGAGTCTGGTTCGAACACCAGATATCTGGGTACCTGCCTTGCAAGAAGAGAGCTTGCCTGCAGAGAATACTCTGCCCACTGAAACTAAGGAGAGTGCTACCCTCCAGGTCTGCTTATAGAGGCTAACAGAGTCACCTGAAGAACAAGCTCTTAACAGTGACAACTAAAACAGCTAGCTTCAGAGATTACCAGATGGCGAAAGGCAAACGTAAGAATCCTACTAACAGAAATCAAGACCACTCACCATCATCAGAACGCAGCACTCCCACCCCACCTAGTCCTGGGCACCCCAACACAACCGAAAATCTAGACCCAGATTTAAAAACATTTCTCATGATGATGATAGAGGACATCAAGAAGGACTTTCATAAGTCACTTAAAGAATTACAGGAGAGCACTGCTAAAGAGTTACAGGCCCTTAAAGAAAAGCAGGAAAACACAGCCAAACAGGTAGAAATCATTAAAGAAAAACAGGAAAACACATCCAAACAGGTGATGGAAATGAACAAAACCATACTAGAACTAAAAGGGGAAGTAGACACAATAAAGAAAACCCAAAGCGAGGCAACGCTGGAGATAGAAACCCTAGGAAAGAGATCTGGAACCATAGATGCGAGCATCAGCAACAGAATACAAGAAATGGAAGAGAGAATCTCAGGTGCAGAAGATTCCATAGAGAACATCGACACAACAGTCAAAGAAAATACAAAATGCAAAAGGATCCTAACTCAAAACATCCAGGTAATCCAGGACACAATGAGAAGACCAAACCTACGGATAATAGGAATTGATGAGAATGAAGATTTTCAACTTAAAGGGCCAGCTAATATCTTCAACAAAATAATAGAAGAAAACTTCCCAAACATAAAAAAAGAGATGCCCATGATCATACAAGAAGCCTACAGAACTCCAAATAGACTGGACCAGAAAAGAAATTCCTCCCGACACATAATAATCAGAACAACAAATGCACTAAATAAAGATAGAATATTAAAAGCAGTAAGGGAGAAAGGTCAAGTAACATATAAAGGAAGGCCTATCAGAATTACACCAGACTTTTCACCAGAGACTATGAAAGCCAGAAGAGCCTGGACAGATGTTATACAGACACTAAGAGAACACAAATGCCAGCCCAGGCTACTATACCCGGCCAAACTCTCAATTACCATAGATGGAGAAACCAAAGTATTCCACGACAAAACCAAATTCACACAATATCTTTCCACGAATCCAGCCCTTCAAAGGATAATAACAGAAAAGAAGCAATACAAGGACGGAAATCACGCCCTAGAACAACCAAGAAAGTAATCATTCAACAAACCAAAAAGAAGACAGCCACAAGAACAGAATGCCAACTCTAACAACAAAAATAAAAGGGAGCAACAATTACTTTTCCTTAATATCTCTTAATATCAATGGACTCAATTCCCCAATAAAAAGACATAGACTAACAGACTGGCTACACAAACAGGACCCAACATTCTGCTGCTTACAGGAAACCCATCTCAGGGAAAAAGACAGACACTACCTCAGAGTGAAAGGCTGGAAAACAATTTTCCAAGCAAATGGACTGAAGAAACAAGCTGGAGTAGCCATTTTAATATCGGATAAAATCGACTTCCAACCCAAAGTTATCAAAAAAGACAAGGAGGGACACTTCATACTCATCAAAGGTAAAATCCTCCAAGAGGAACTCTCAATTCTGAATATCTACGCACCAAATGCAAGGGCAGCCACATTCATTAGAGACACTTTAGTAAAGCTCAAAGCATACATTGCACCTCACACAATAATAGTGGGAGACTTCAACACACCACTTTCTTCAAAGGACAGATCGTGGAAACAGAAACTAAACAGGGACACAGTGAAACTAACAGAAGTTATGAAACAAATGGACCTGACAGATATCTACAGAACATTTTATCCTAAAACAAAAGGATATACCTTCTTCTCAGCACCTCACGGGACCTTCTCCAAAATTGACCATATAATTGGTCACAAAACAGGCCTCAACAGATACAAAAATATTGAAATTGTCCCATGTATCCTATCAGACCACCATGGCCTAAGACTGATCTTCAATAACAACATAAATAATGGAAAGCCAACATTCACGTGGAAACTGAATAACACTCTTCTCAATGATACCTTGGTCAAGGAAGGAATAAAGAAAGAAATTAAAGACTTTTTAGAGTTTAATGAAAATGAAGCCACAACGTACCCAAACCTATGGGACACAATGAAAGCATTTCTAAGAGGGAAACTCATAGCTCTGAGTGCCTCCAAGAAGAAACGGGAGACAGCACATACTAGCAGCTTGACAACACATCTAAAAGCCCTAGAAAAAAAGGAAGCAAATTCACCCAAGAGGAGTAGACGGCAGGAAATAATCAAACTCAGGGGTGAAATCAACCAAGTGGAAACAAGAAGAACTATTCAAAGAATTAACCAAACGAGGAGTTGGTTCTTTGAGAAAATCAACAAGATAGATAAACCCTTAGCTAGACTCACTAAAGGGCACAGGGACAAAATCCTAATTAACAAAATCAGAAATGAAAAGGGAGACATAACAACAGATCCTGAAGAAATCCAAAACACCATCAGATCCTTCTACAAAAGGCTATACTCAACAAAACTGGAAAACCTGGACGAAATGGACAAATTTCTGGACAGATACCAGGTACCAAAGTTGAATCAGGATCAAGTTGACCATCTAAACAGTCCCATATCACCTAAAGAAATAGAAGCAGTTATTAATAGTCTCCCAACCAAAAAAAGCCCAGGACCAGATGGGTTTAGTGCAGAGTTCTATCAGACCTTCAAAGAAGATCTAATTCCAATTCTGCACAAACTATTTCACAAAATAGAAGTAGAAGGTACTCTACCCAACTCATTTTATGAAGCCACTATTACTCTGATACCTAAACCACAGAAAGATCCAACAAAGATAGAGAACTTCAGACCAATTTCTCTTATGAATATCGATGCAAAAATCCTCAATAAAATTCTCGCTAACCGAATCCAAGAACACATTAAAGCAATCATCCATCCTGACCAAGTAGGTTTTATTCCAGGGATGCAGGGATGGTTTAATATACGAAAATCCATCAATGTAATCCATTATATAAACAAACTCAAAGACAAAAACCACATGATCATCTCGTTAGATGCAGAAAAAGCATTTGACAAGATCCAACACCCATTCATGATAAAAGTTTTGGAAAGATCAGGAATTCAAGGCCCATACCTAAACATGATAAAAGCAATCTACAGCAAACCAGTAGCCAACATCAAAGTAAATGGAGAGAAGCTGGAAGCAATCCCACTAAAATCAGGGACTAGACAAGGCTGCCCACTTTCTCCCTACCTTTTCAACATAGTACTTGAAGTATTAGCCAGAGCAATTCGACAACAAAAGGAGATCAAGGGGATACAAATTGGAAAAGAGGAAGTCAAAATATCACTTTTTGCAGATGATATGATAGTATATATAAGTGACCCTAAAAATTCTACCAGAGAACTCCTAAACCTGATAAACAGCTTCGGTGAAGTAGCTGGATATAAAATAAACTCAAACAAGTCAATGGCCTTTCTCTATACAAAGAATAAACAGGCTGAGAAAGAAATTAGGGAAACAACACCCTTCTCAATAGTCACAAATAATATAAAATATCTTGGCGTGACTCTAACTAAGGAAGTGAAAGATCTGTATGATAAAAACTTCAAATCTCTGAAGAAAGAAATTAAGGAAGATCTCAGAAGATGGAAAGATCTCCCATGCTCATGGATTGGCAGGATCAACATTGTAAAAATGGCTATCTTGCCAAAAGCAATCTACAGATTCAATGCAATCCCCATCAAAATTCCAACTCAATTCTTCAACGAATTGGAAGGAGCAATTTGCAAATTTGTCTGGAATAACAAAAAACCTAGGATAGCAAAAAGTCTTCTCAAGGATAAAAGAACTTCTGGCGGAATCACCATGCCAGACCTAAAGCTTTACTACAGAGCAATTGTGATAAAAACTGCATGGTACTGGTATAGAGACAGACAAGTAGACCAATGGAATAGAATTGAAGACCCAGAAATGAACCCACACACCTATGGTCACTTGATCTTCGACAAGGGAGCTAAAACCATCCAGTGGAAGAAAGACAGCATTTTCAACAATTGGTGCTGGCACAACTGGTTGTTATCGTGTAGAAGAATGCGAATCGATCCATACTTATCTCCTTGTACTAAGGTCAAATCTAAGTGGATCAAGGAACTTCACATAAAACCAGAGACACTGAAACTTATAGAGGAGAAAGTGGGGAAAAGCCTTGAAGATATGGGCACAGGGGAAAAATTCCTGAACAGAACAGCAATGGCTTGTGCTGTAAGATCGAGAATTGACAAATGGGACCTAATGAAACTCCAAAGTTTCTGCAAGGCAAAAGACACCGTCAATAAGACAAAAAGACCACCAACAGATTGGGAAAGGATCTTTACCTATCCTAAATCAGATAGGGGACTAATATCCAACATATATAAAGAACTCAAGAAGGTGGACTTCAGAAAATCAAATAACCCCATTAAAAAATGGGGCTCAGAACTGAACAAAGAATTCTCACCTGAGGAATACCGAATGGCAGAGAAGCACCTGAAAAAATGTTCAACATCCTTAATCATCAGGGAAATGCAAATCAAAACAACCCTGAGATTCCACCTCACACCAGTCAGAATGGCTAAGATCAAAAATTCAGGTGACAGCAGATGCTGGCGTGGATGTGGAGAAAGAGGAACACTCCTCCATTGTTGGTGGGAGTGCAGGCTTGTACAACCACTCTGGAAATCAGTCTGGCGGTTCCTCAGAAAATTGGACATAGTACTACCGGAGGATCCAGCAATACCTCTCCTGGGCATATATCCAGAAGATGCCCCAACTGGTAAGAAGGACACATGCTCCACTATGTTCATAGCAGCCTTATTTATAATAGCCAGAAGCTGGAAAGAACCTAGATGCCCCTCAACAGAGGAATGGATACAGAAAATGTGGTACATCTACACAATGGAGTACTACTCAGCTATTAAAAAGAATGAATTTATGAAATTCCTAGCCAAATGGATGGACCTGGAGGGCATCATCCTGAGTGAGGTAACACATTCACAAAGAAACTCACACAATATGTACTCACTGATAAGTGGATATTAGCCCCAAACCTAGGATACCCAAGATATAAGATATAATTTGCTAAACACATGAAACTCAAGAAGAATGAAGACTGAAGTGTGGACACTATGCCCCTCCTTAGATTTGGAACAAAACACCCATGGAAGGAGTTACAGAGACAAAGTTTGGAGCTGAGATGAAAGGATGGACCATGTAGAGACTGCCATATCCAGGGATCCACCCCATAATCAGCATCCAAACGCTGACACCATTGCATACACTAGCAAGATTTTATTGAAAGGACCCAGATGTAGCTGTCTCTTGTGAGACTATGCCGGGGCCTAGCAAACACAGAAGTGGATGCTCACAGTCAGCTAATGGATGGATCAAGGGCTCCCAATGGAGGAGCTAGAGAAAGTAGCCAAGGAGCTAAAGGGATCTGCAACCCTATAGGTGGAACAACATTATGAACTAACCAGTACCCCGGAGCTCTTGACTCTAGCTGCATATATATCAAAAGATGGCCTAGTCGGCCATCACTGGAAAGAGAGGCCCATTGGACTTGCAAACTTTATATGCCCCAGTACAGGGGAACACCAGGGCCAAAAAGGGGGAGTGGGTGGGCAGGGGAGTGGGGGTGGGTGGATATGGGGGACTTTTGGTATAGCATTGGAAATGTAAATGAGCTAAATACCTAATAAAAATGGGAAAAAAGAATATATAAAAAAAAGTGACTTCTAATTGAGGGGCAGACCAAAATGATGTATCTGAGAAAGATTTGACAGAATAGGATAAGCCCAACTCTCATGAGGAGACAGAAGAAAGGGAAGCTAACTTAAGAGGCAGTGCAGATAGGAGAGGAGTCAGTTTATCAGGAAAAAAGGAGGTTTACAGAGACAGGTTGAAGAGAGAATGAGCCAGAGAATGAGAAGAGGCCATAAAATTAGAACATACTGTGAAAGTTATTATAAGGCCAAGCAGAGCAATTCAGGAGAAACTGAGAAGCCAGATTGAACCAGTCAGCTTTGAGAAGAGTTTGAAGCACAACAGCTAAGTTAAAGCAAGCCAACAGAGTTCGGAAAGCACTAGGAAGGGTGTTCTTCTTTAGCAGAAGTCTCAGAGGCTGAAAGCATTCTAGGCCTAGATTAGACTGTGCAGAGGCTAGAAGCTTATGGGACTAGGTCTACGTTAGCAGACTGAGGCAGTAAGCATCAGAGATGATAATTACTTCAGGAAAATAAAAAGATACTATTACAGCACTGGCAGGTCACAGGTCAGGTCCTGGGACTAAGAAAAAGGATGGTTCTGTGGAGAACTGAAGACAACAGGGAAAGCTGATCTCAGCTTTCCTGTGTCCAAAGTTTCTTCATGCTTACATCTCTTGTTGGCAAAGCTGGGCCTTTGAGCCTGGCAATAAAACAGAAGCACAGGAGGGTGCAAAGATCAAACCTCTATGCAATGCAATGTAGCATGTGAGTGCATCTTTACATTTTTCTGTGGCATCAGTAGATTCTTTTACCATCTTAGAGACATGAGACTTCAAAGGGAAGAAAAGTGTATAGTTAGGAAATGTGCCCTAGGTCACGTGCAATCCCCCACAATGTAGTGTTCAGCAGCATCTAGAGAAGCCGCTCACAGAACCTTCCCTCCATTGGCCACACTAAGTGGAATGTGCCCTGTCTATGACTAAAAAATAGCTATGTGGTATAGAGAGTTTGCCTATCAGTGTGTTTTAAATATGTGTTTCCCACCCACCCATAATCAAGCTGCCGGAATGATTATAGAGAAACTAGCTGAAAGCATCGCTAAAGACCTTCACACTTATGAGACTTCTAGAGGTTGTCAAGGGACCTGAGGCTCACCATAAAAATCAAGTAGGAAATGCTGCAGTGATTTTCTCCAGATGTGAAACTGCTTGTCATGTTGGAATATCCAATGAGGTCAGACAGAATCTGGATGTGATGCTAATGAACTCCACAATCAGAAATGTGTCCCCTTTCTCTTCTGCTTAATCCCGAGGAACAAGCCTCAGTTTGGAGTGTGGGCATCCTTAGTGTCCTTCTATGTCACTGTGCTCAATTTTAGAAAGAGCAGATCTCAGATTCAAAGACGTCTACACATTAGGAATCTTCGCTTAAGATTTCATCATATGTCCCTGGAGTTTCATTTTTTTATATCGAATATGAATAACTTACACTAATCCAGAACCCGCTACTTATGTTTTGTAAGTAAATGGTTAGGTCAAAAACCGTCACTATACAGAGTTAAATATAGAACATTTATGTTGCCCAGGACTCCTGTGCCTCTTCCCAAGTAAGATTCACCTCTGGTTCTTATTGCTATCCTGACATCTGCTTCATAGATGAATTTTTCTCATTCCTGATTTTCATACGAAGAGAATGACTAGGTAGCCTTGCTCCTTTCACAGATTATGTCTTTGAGATGCATCTAATGGAGAGTTATAATAGTCTGTTCCTTTTGTACTGCTGTGTAGTACCTCATTGTATAAATGAACCACAATGTATTTATCTACTGTACTCTTATCTGCATTCTGAATGGTTTCTAAGGCAATCATGAGTAAGACTGTTAGGAACATTCTTTTGTTTCTCACTAGAATTTAATAACTGTGTTTTGATTTCATGATTTTCTTTAGCCATAAATACTTTTTGTTTTGTTTTCAAGATAGGGTTTCTCCATGTATCCCTGGCTGTCCTGGAATTCACTCTGTAGACCTGATGGGCTCTAACTCAGAGATCTGCCTGCCTCTGCCTCACTGAGTGCTGGTTCATAAGGCATGTGCCACCCACCACCCCACAATAGTTTTAAATGGAGGAAAGTGTTGACTTTATGTTGTAAAAAGTGATAACATTGTCCCCTTTCAATTCAATTTATTTAAAAAGAATAAAAAATGTTAGAAAAATCTTTACTTGAACACTATGAAATATACCTTTTCTGTATTCAAGAAACTAACAGCCAAAACACCTTGGAATTGATTTGAGATTGTCTGGAGATTCTAAACAATCAGTTAGTTACCAAGTCATCAAACTCTGAGAAGACAAATTACCTTGGGAACTTAAGGAAGAGATGGAGTCCCAAGAGCTGAGATGGATGTAGGTCTTTGAATCTCACCAGAGTCTTACTAGTTAGAGAAAGAGAAAACGGTCTTACTCACACTCAAATGTCCATCATCTGAGAAAAAAAAAGTTCCTAGCCTTGAATAAATTTGCACTACATTTTTCCATAAGTCTGGGCTCTGATACATGAGGGACCATTCTAAGGAGAAAATGGAGGGTGGACCTCGAAGGCCATCACAGGAACATGCCACAAACAAGAAAACTAGGAAAAATGCAGACCTGAGGAACACAGCAGATTCCCAGACTAGCAAACATCACAGGCTGAATCGAGCCAGTCCTTATAAAGCAGCAGTGGTGCAGGATACAAGTGAACAGGGGAGGATGGTTTGCCTGGGCAGAAGTAGAATTGCCAGACCTCACCCTGTGAGCTGCAGCCAGACAGTTCATCATGGAGACTACAACCCTTGAATGTTTTCTTCACTATGGGAACTTCAAAAAACAGGAGGTAGATTATCAGCAGAAAGCCATTCGAAAGACAACTCCCAGATTTCCACAGCGAGTGGAGCCTAGGCAACTCATCATGTTCCTCTTTTTACAAAGGTTTGCAGCAAAGCCTCAGGCTGAGATGACAGTCTGCCTGAGGACCATCATCTATCTGACAGAAAAGTTCACACCAAGCCCCCTGAAGCCCTGGACACACATATTTCAGGAATTCTGCTTCCAGAATTGAGTCTTTATCTTCTCTTTGTCCAAAGTAGGATGTGTCACACACATCCAGTATTTCATCCAAATGGGAATGTTTGCAGGGAAGAGCCTTCCATTACACAGCTGACACTGGCTTTGAAGGGGCTAATTTATGTTAAAGCCAGTCTGAGGCAGAGGAGGACTTGGACACATGAAATATCTTTCATTAAAAAAAAAAGAAGAAGATGTATCTTGTAAAAGCAAAGAAGCTGAAAAAAATCTGTGTCTCTCATTAGAAATGTGTTTCATGATGCAGAGATCTAAAATTCCTTATCATAATTATTCTGATGGGCCTTAAGAGTCATAATCTGCTCTTCCATCCCTGTGAAGCAAAAACTTAAAAAATATAATGGATAAGTATAGGTAATAAATTTTGTAAACTGCTTAAAAACATATCCTAAGCACACCCATGTTCATGAATGGCAGTCTAACAGATTCATATCGTTCCCAGGGCAGGGCACAGGCTTGTGAGCGCTCTGGCGTTGGCATGACAACCTAAGGCAGGATGAGCAACACTCATAGGCAGTGCACTCAGCGCTTAGATCTTGGAATAATGGCTTTCTTCCATCTGGATATGTGAGTTTAATGAAAAAAAAATCCACTCATCCAACACTTTACACAGACAAGAAAGCAGGTACAAGATATGCAGCTCCATCCAACTCTAACATGCCAAGGCCACATCAACTCTATTGTGGTGAGGATGTGGGTTTCATACAAGAAGATCCTGTACTGGTTTTTGTTTGTTTGTTTGTTTGTTTGTTTGTTTTTGTTTGTTCGTTTGTTTTTAAGTAATGCTCAGCAAGCAGATGAAAGGATTTCTCTGAGAGATGATGCCAGCAAGAATTAGCATTTAGACCCACAAAAAAGGAGATGGCTTCCCCCAAGGCAGGTGGGCTGCAACCACTGAAGACATAAATGGACAAAGGAATAATAGGAGGGTGGACTTATTGTTTCTGCCGGAGCTGGGACTGTGCTTTCTCCTGGTTTGCACGTTAGTGTTCTGGTTCCCAAGCCTTTGGATTCAGACCAGACTTGACGTGGTCAGCTTCCTGGTCCTCGGATTTCTAGACATTAATTGGATGATACCACCACATTTCTTGCTTCTTCAGTTGGCATCACACAGGCCAGTTTCGATACCACAATAAAAATAAGTTTGCAGAAACATTCACATTAATCTTTTAACTCCATATTTTCTTGGCCAGGAGACTCTCTTCTCTCTCAGCAAAGCCTTTCTCCCACCTTTAACTCCTAGAGCCATTACAGGTTTGCATTTTCTTATATTTCCTGGATATAGTGTGCTTTACATTTGACTGCTTGTGGCAATCCTGCATCTGCTAAGTCCATCAGCACCATTTTATTCAACTGCACATGCTACTTCAATCTTTACACTGAATTTCAATAAGCTAATAGTATTTTTTGCTTTTTCCCTCATTTTTATCTCTTGTGGTATCATAAGTTCAATAATCTTTTACATTAATTATGATCATTTGAGGGCTGCCAGAAACCATGCCTATATGTGCTCATGTGTGAAAATGATAAATATCTTAATTACACTGGCTGGCCAGTTCCCATCTCTCTGCTTCTAGGGAGACCTCACTGTTCCTCCAGATACCATAATATCAAAATTGGGCCAATGAATAAGCTACCATAGCCTGTAAGTGTTGATGAAAAAGGAAGAGTTGTGTGCCTCTCATTTTAAATCAACATCTAGAAAAGTAAAGGAATTAGGTGAAAAGCTACAGTAGGCAAGATGCTTAGTTTCTTGCACCAAAGGGCTGGCCATGTTGTGAAAACAAAGCAAAAGTTCTTGAATGAAATGAACAGTGTCGCTCCAGTGAAGATACGCGTGGGAAAGCAAAGCAGGCTTACTGCTTCTGGCTTTAGTAGTCTGGACAGAAGATCAAGTCAGTCACAACATTCCATCAAGCCAAACCTCATCCAGAGCAAAGTACCGGCCATTTACATTTAATTCTATGATGGCTGCAAGACGAAAAGAAGCTATAGAAGAAAAGTTTAGACCTAACAGAGCATTGGCTCGGGAGGTTTAAAGAGACAAGCCACCTGAACAACCAAGTATAGGAAGCAGCGGGTAGTGAAACAGAAGCTGCAGCAATTTACCCAGATGGTTTGCTGTGGTCACTGATGACAGTGTATCTTAGTTAGGGCTTCGTTGCTGTGAAGAGACATCAAGGCCAAGGCAACTCTTATAAAGGAAAACATTTAATCAGGGCTGGCTTACAGTTTCAGAGGTTCAGTGCATTATTATCATGACAGGATGTCAAGAACATGGCAGCGTGCAGGCAGACATGGTGCTAGAGGAGTCCAACGTTCTACCTCATGATCCAAAGGCAGCCAGGTGGAGACTGTGTTCGACACTGGGCAGAACTTAAACATGTATAAGGCCTCAAAGCCCCACCTCCAGACTGACATATTTCCTCTAACAAGGCCACACCACCTCCAGTAAGGCCACACCTCATAATAGACCCATGGAAGGAGTTACAAAGACAAAGTTTGGAGCTGAGACAAAAGGATGGACCATATAGAGACTGCCATATCCAGGGATCACCCCATAATCAGCTTCCAAACGCTGACACCATTGCATACACTAGCAAGATTTTATCGAAAGGACCCAGATGTAGCTGTCTCTTGTGAGACTATGCTGGGGCCTAGCAAACACAGAAGTGGATGCTCACAGTCAGCTATTCGATGGATCACAGGGCTCCCAATGGAGGAGCTAGAGAAAGTAGCCAAGGAGCTAAAGGGATCTGCAACCCTATAGGTGGAACAACATTATGAACTAAACCAGTACCCCGGAGCTCTTGACTCTAGCTGCATATGTATCAAAGATGGCTAGTCTGCCATCACTGGAAAGAGAGGCCCATTGGACTTGCAAACTGTATATGCCCCAGTACAGGGGAAGGCCAAGGCCAAAAAAAATGGGAATGAGTGGGTAGGGAAGTGGGGGGGAGGGTATGGGGGACTTTTGGGATAGCATTGGAAATATAATTGAGGAAAATATGTAATAAAAAATAAATAAATAAAATAAAAAATAAAAAAAAGATTCCATTAAAAAAAAAGGAAAAAAAATAAAAGACATGAATCGCTCTGGGGCCATACCTATTCAAATCACACATGGTACCTCTACTGAGTGACAGACACCCAATGTAGAAAAATCAGCTTTCTATTGAAATGAATCAGTCTATAACTGTGCTGCTTATTTTCAACTGTCAACTTAGTGGGATCAGGTTGGCCTGTGGGCAGATCTGTGAGAGATTTTCTTAATCATTAATTGATATAGGAAGACCCAGCTCATCATGAGTGGCCCATTCCCTACACAGAGTTCCTGAGCGTACAAAAGAGAATCAAACAGGCAAGCAAGAATGCATGGCTTCCTTTCTTTCTACTCTTGACCATGGATGCTATTTGACCTTCTTCCACTTCTTGATAAACTGTTACCTGAAAATGTAAGCCAAATAACCCCCCTTTCTCCACTAATGTGCTTGTAGTCAGAATATTTTCTCATATCATCTCAACAACAGAAATGAAATGAAGACAGGCTGTCATGGCTACAGAGGAAAAGTCAATACTTGGTTTCAAATATTCAGGAAGCAGGCTTCTTCTCCTTTCAGGGGCTAATGTTGGCGAGTTTAAATTAATGCACATACTTACTTAGCATTCTGAAAAGTCATGGGCCATTAAGAATCAGAGTGTACTTTACCCATATTCTGCAAATGGAACAACAAATCCTGATCACAGTAAGTCCATTTGCAATACAGTTCCCTGAATACTTTAGCCCAATGTGAAGACTCACTGCATAAAATAAAATATTCCTGTTCATTGGCAATGTCCCTCATCAAAGATCTCTGGTGGGTATTTACAAGATTAATGTTATTTTTATGGCTGCCAAAACAACATCCATTCTGCAGCTCAAGGAACAGTGTGGATTTTCAAGTATTGCTGCTTTGAGGAAACACATTTTTAAGGTTGTAGCTGCCATAGAAAAGTGATTTTTCTGATAGATCCAGGCAAAGTAAATTAAAAACCTTCTGCAAAGTATTTTCCATTATAGATGCCATTAGGAAAATCATGATTAATGGAGATTGGGACAAGTTGATTTTAAGCCTCACTGATAACTCTGAAGGGCTCAGATCTTGATGAGGGAAGTGAATTCAGATGTAGGGGATGTGGCGAAAGAAGCAGACTCAGAAGTGGAGGCAAAGGGGGAGGAGGAGGGGCACAAAGGAGTCAGATAAACACTAAGACATAAAGGGGTCAGAGTGAGGAAGACAAAGGACATATACTAACAACTGTGCAAGAAAATGCCTTAGTAAAACCCATTACTGGGACTGGAGAGGTAGCTCAGTGGGTAAGAGAATTTATTGCTCTATCAGAAGACTTGGAGCTTGGATTCCAGCACCAACATTGGATGGACCATAACTGCCCATAACTTCAACTCCCAGGCATCC
The DNA here is from genome assembly GCA_023634145.1 of Thymallus thymallus. Taxonomy (NCBI): domain Eukaryota; kingdom Metazoa; phylum Chordata; class Actinopteri; order Salmoniformes; family Salmonidae; genus Thymallus; species Thymallus thymallus. The sequence continues at coordinate 22,878 of JAKYLM010000339.1, forward strand.
AACATCTGATTTTAGTCTCCATGGGGACCTGCCCAATGCACAACACACACACATATGCATGTATGCATGCACAAGGACAGAGCCCCACACAAAAATAAACCTTTTCGAGACACATTGTTTTGTATGATTGTGTAAAAATTGTTTTTAAAATAACATGATGAGAACTGGAGAATTGTTCTTCCCCAGAGATGAGCCCTCTAATCAGTTATTCAATACCAAGTGGTCAACCCTGAAATCATTTTTACACAAACAACACTAAATGAATTTAGTGTGTTGTATTTATATATTTATGTATGTCTGTGTGTGTATGTTTGCAGTAATAACAGTTAAAGAAAAAGGGTGAGTCATGAACATGAGAGGGAATATCAGACATGCCAAAGTAGATGGGGAAAATCCCACAAGGACTCAGCCCTACACAAAAAACTACAGGCAACCAAGGAATGCTGAGAGTGGGAGAGATAGTCTTTTCCAGGGAAGAGCAATTGGTTATCCAGTTACCAAATGTTCAGCCCTTAAATCAAACATACGGTTAACATTATACAGACTGAGCAAGTTATATTTAGGAATATATAGGTAATACACACATATGTATACACACATACACACACACAATAACAAGTAATGAAAAAAAAAAGAGTCCATGAGTTTGAAAAAGAGCAATGATGGGTATATGGAAAGGTCTGGAGGGAGAAAAAGAAAGGAAAAAATATAATTATATCATAATCTCAAAACAATTTTAAAGTAAGCTAATGTAAACCAATAGATAAGCAAATAAATAAAAAATAAATGCTAAGTTCCAAGTTTAAAGACAGTATAAATTTTGTCATTTTCTTGATGACTAAATTGGATTCACAAATAAACACCCATCAAAATGTATATTTCATTTGACTTAAATATTCTGCTTTGCAAATACACAAAGCTGCTCATTCTAATGTCTCAATAATGTAAAGTATTTAAAAAAGAGAAAATGGTGTTAAATTTCATTAGAGTTGGTAAGCCTGCAGTAACATATCACTATTGCCCACTTGACTACAATGATGAATACTTTGCATTACATATCTATATAACCCCATAGAATGTACAGCATCAAGAGTGAACATGTAATCTAAAACCATTTTGTTGTTAGCCTTTGTGGAAATTGCTACAGTCTTTAGGAACCTGTAGTGGGTATTGGTCTCATACTTTCTGGGCCTGGGAGCAGGATGATGGGTTGAAAATGTGACATGCTTTGGAGACATTTTGTTCCTCGAAAGTTAAATGTCTTGTGAGCTACATCACATTCCAAAAATACTCAGCAAATTAAATGCATGGAAAAAGAGGAAGAAAAATCATTTTCCCAGACACCCGTTTCCTGAGGCCTGACAGACATCATCCATTTCAGACATGTATTGATCTACAATCTGCTTTTCTCTGTGAGGTTCTATTTCCTCCAAAGGGACTGTAGCACGATCCTGTCTGTATTTTCCATCCTGTGATTCTTGTTGGCATCTACAGCCTCTTTGTGATGCATCTTTCTCTGAAGACCATTCTTCAAAGTTATACAACTCTTTCTTCAGTTCACTTTCTCTCAGAACTATTCAGACATGGTTATTTCAGCTGTGTCTTATGTAATGAGGGAAAAAATGTGCTTACGTAAAAATGAGACAACAAAACAGCTACAGATGTGCGTCAACTTAAGATGGAGTTCTGTGCCAATAAACCCGTTGTGAGCTGAAAATGTCATAATTCAAAAGGCGTTGAATATGATGAACCTGCCAAATGTTAGCAGTTTAATTCATTGAGTCTTGGTTATTTCCTCTTGTGACTGGCTGACTGGGGACTGCCATAGTTGACACTACCAGTGCCTCATATCAGTAATGTGGGAGACTCAACATACAAAGCAGGTTTTAATTGAACACATACCACTTTCATTAATCCAGAGTGAGGAGAGCTGGGGTATAGCTCAGTGAGGAGATTGCTTGCCTAGCATGTGAAATGGCTTGAGTTTGTAAGGAGGTTAATATTTGGCAGCAAGCTTTTGATTACAACTTTTTGTGTTTTTAGTTTTCTACTGTTAGAAACCTTAAAACTCAATGGATTGATGTCAGTAGTGTTTTCCTTGGATCTGTGTTGAAGTATAGGTCCTTCTTAGGATCTTATCAGGCTCACTGATGCAAAGAATCCAAAAGCAGAACTTCTGGTACCTGGACTCCTCTGAGCTCTCTCTCTCTGTCTCTCTCTCTCTGTCTCTCTCTCTCTGTCTCTCTCTCTCTCTCTCTCTCTCTCTCTCTCTCTCTCTCTCTCTCCCTACGATTTATTTTATTTTATTTATATGAGTACACTATAGCTGAATTCAGACACACCAGAAGAGGGCATCATATCTCATTACAGATGGTTGTGATCCACCATTTCATTGCTGGGAATTGAACTCAGGACCTTTGGAAGAGCAGTCAGTGCTCTTAGCCATTGACCCATCTCTCCAGCCCCTGAGCTCTCTCTTTTACACACTGCTAATTTTAACTATCTATATTTTTTACTGTCATGTAATTTTTCAAAAATCTGCCTTTTATTTTGGTTTAGTAATTTATCTTATTAAGTTTACTATTTCTAAATATTTTATATAAAAATTTCATAACAATACACTATGTCTTTATCTTACATATTCCAACTGTCTCTCTTCAGATCCTCCAGAATTCCCCACAACACTTTCCCTCCTTTTGTGTCTTCTTTTTTCAATTTTATTTTGAATCCTCTGTGTAAAGTTAGGTCTTGGTTCTTCCTCCCAGCCCCATGCTCTCAGAAATAAGACTCAGACTCAGAATATATTTCCAAGTACCGTGGCCATATAGCTAGGCTCTTCTCTGATTAAAATCATAACTTAAGACAACCCATGTATCAGAAATAAGACTCAGACTCAGAATATATTTCCAAGTACCATGGCCATATAGCTAGGCTCTTCTCTGATTAAAATCATAACTTAAGACAACCCATTTATTTAAATCTACATTCTGCCTTGTGAATAGTGGCTAGTTACCCATGCTCAGATACCATGTGTCTGGCTCTCCCATTTTCCTGGACAGATCTCCTATCTGGCTCTGTCTTCACAGATGGGCCCACCATCCATTTCCTTTCTAAATCATAAGCTGTAGACTTTTAAATCAGCATCCAAACGCTGACACCATTGCATATACTAGCAAGATTTTATCGAAAGGACCCAGATGTAGCTGTCTCTTGTGAGACTATGCCGGGGCCTAGCAAACACAGAAGTGGATGCTCACAGTCAGCTATTGGATGGATCACAGGGCTCCCAATCAAGGAGCTAGAGAAAGTACCTAAGGAGCTAAAGGGATCTGCAACCCTATAGGTGGAACAACATTATGAACTAACCAGTACCCCGGAACTCTTGACTCTAGCTGCATATGTATCAAAAGATGGCCTAGTCGGCCATCACTGGAAAGAGAGGCCCATTGGACACGCAAAATTTATATGCCCCAGTACAGGGGAACGCCAGGGCCAAAAAGGGGGAGTGGGTGGGTAGGGGAGTGGGGGTGGGTGGGTATGGGGGACTTTTGGTATAGCATTGGAAATGTAAATGAGCTAAATACCTAATAAAAAAATTATCAACAACAACAACAAAAACTAAAGACATTGCCTAGCAGAAAGAGGGGGGAGGGAGAGGGGAAGGGAAGGGAGAGAGACAGAGAGAGAGAGAGACATACAGACAGATAGACAGAGACAGAGACAGAGACAGACAGACAGATACAGACAGAGACAGAGAGAGAGAGAGAGAGGGAGAGAGAGAGAGAGAGAGAGAGAAAGAGAGAGAGAAGCCACTGTTAAAACTGTGTTACTTCTCAGCTTGTTTGTATAAACTTGCATTTTAAGTAGAGGTCAGACTTTTAGTTCAGCCAGCAGGAACTCCAATTCACCTTCACCACTGCCTTCGCTGAAGCTGCCCGTTCAGCAACAGGAAGCTGTGTGAACTTCATTCAATTTTAATGAGACTTTGCTTCCACAAAGCAGCACAACAGAGGAGTCTTTGAGGAAATCAGGCAACACAACCATCCAAGTAGGTCTCAGAAGGAAATAAAAGATTTGTCAAGACTGTAGAAGACTGGAGTTATCCTCTGTGGGTAAGCTTGTTGGCGTGTGTAAAACACTGGGTTCAATCTCCAGCACTGTATAAACTGAGCATACGATTCATACCTGAGATCCCAGCACTGAGACACGAGTGTGCATATATACATATATCATAGGCATACAAATGCCAAGATGTTAGTACTATAAATATAATTGTTAAACAATCCAGAGTAAATAATGTATTATCTTGGAGCAGAGTCCATGAGAAATCAAATTATAAGCAAGATATACATATCCATATATGTATATATGCATATATATACATGTGTACACATATATATGAATCTGCAATGAACAAGAAAGGATACCAACCTAGAAAACAAATAACACCACTAAAACATGAGTTCTTCAGAGAGATTATATATATCTATATATCCTGTATGTGAATATATATATATATAAGCCCTTTCTATGTTAGCATCAACACATCAGCCCCTAATAACAGGGCCAGTCTAGCATATATGACTACATGGTATCTCTTATTTATTGTTATCTTAATATGTCTGCTATCAACCTCCTATAATCTGGTGACCAGACACACTCCCCTTCCATTATTGATGGGCACAAACAGCCTTAGCTAATTAAGGGAGTCCTATGATGTGGGATAAAGCAGTTTTCCAGGATAGGCACAAGGCCCAAGTCTAGTGGGTCAGAATTCATTTATAGGATATTTTTGCTGAAACTAAGTGCAAAGCCTTCTGTGGTTTTGGAAATAATTTACTGTCACCTTTTATGATTGTTCCTTAAAAATCTTCTTTTAGATATTATTATTAATTGTTTTTTATAGTCCAGTCACTATTCCCATCCAGTCTACCTTCTGACAGTTCCTCATCCCATTCCTCCTCCTCTGTCTCCAAGAGGATGTCCCCACCCCCTCACCTTCATCCCACCAGACCTCCCTACTTCCTGGAGCCTCAAGTCTCTCGAGGGTTGGGTACATCTTCTCTCACTGAGGCCAGACCAGCAGTTCTCTGTTACATGTGTCAGTGACCTCATATCAGCTACTGTATGCTGCCTTGTTGGTGATTCAGTGTTAAATTAAGGTACGTGCTTCTTCAGAGAGACTTTATAATAACTCATGTTTTAGTGGTGTTATTTGTTTTCTAGGTTAGTATTCTTTCTTGTTCATTGCAAATTCTTTTAGAATTCAACAAATTTGATGTGGTAACTTACTTCTTATAGTCATCTAACTGAAAAAAAAAAACATTCCATTATTGAATATTTTCTATCCGCCAAGCAGAGAGTACTAAACTCCATGGTAATCAGACACACTTGCACCCAAAAACCCTGATTGTCATCATCTAAAGTCCAACGTTAAGCCATGCATTTGGTGTTTAAAGGATTACAAACTTAGTGATACAATCATAAATTATAATAGGTATTATGAAGGAAGCCTTCATATTACAATAACAGTGTGTCACCAAAGTTGCTATGGACTCTTGGACAGGCTAGTTCACTTCCCTTGTCTGGGTTTCCTCATCTAGGAAATCAGAATACAAAATCACAAAATGTTCTGGAGATTAAACTGGAGTTCTTAAAAGAGATCCAGACCATCACTTGCAATCAATAAATTTTGATAATTTATTAATAGCATAATCATCACTACCACCAATATCATTATTTTAAAGAGATCTGATCCACTCTATGGGTAGGAACTTCCCCTAAAGAAGTGGCATTTGAGTTGAATTGTAAAAGAGTTTGTTCATCCAAGGGCAGAGATATGGTAGCTTCCAATGTCCCCGGGCTATAGAATTATAGGAAACAATTAATTGATGGTGGCAGAAATCATGAAACCTTGAAAAACTTGAGAGAAGCCAATATGGTGAGAATGCAGGGGTAAGGGAGAAATAAGTGGCAGGTAGAGTGTGATAAGGATTTGGATCATGAACGCGCCTTATAAGACAGGCAAGGAAGAAATTGAGTGATGTAACCAAAGTTTAATTTTTAAACAGCACTGTGCTTTTCATAAAGAAACTGGTTTCAAGGACATGAGTGCATGTAGATAATCCTTTGGCAAGTCATGCTGGTCACTTGTTACAGGGAAGTGGCTGAGTGTATGAATGACAGATATTCTAGTTAGAATAAAACTTTTAGAACTAGAGAATATTACCCAGTTGTTGTAAATATTTAAGTAAGTAATGAAGAAATCTGTCAGAGGGATGGGTGGAGAAGGAACAGGCATTAGGGGGGCAGATTTGATGAAATACTGGACTCATGGTGCTTGAGGGTTACAATCTAGAAGAAACAGAAATCATCAGACCTCCTGAATACTCCAGAGAAGACTTAAGTCTACTCATAACTCTTTCTAGAGGATATATTGGATCCTCTAAGAAGCATTCAGAAAAGAATGTATGGTGGCTTGAATATGCTTGGCCCATGGGAAGTGGCACTGTCAGTGGTGTAGCCGTGTTAAAGGAAGTGGGGGCCATTGTGGAGGCGGGGCTTTAAGACCTTGTATATTTGTGCTCCAGCCTGGCCAGTGTGATCCAGATCGGCAGCCCGGCTGGCCTGCCTGCAGAACACTGCCTCCTCTGGCTACCTTCAGATCAAGATGTAGAGCTCTTGGCTGCCCCAGCACCTTATCTGGCTGCAGGTTGCCATGCTTCATGCCATGATGATAATGGACTGAACCTCTGAAACTAAGACAATCCCTATTAAATGTTTTTCTCTGTTTAAGTTGTCTTGGTGATCGGCTTACAGCAATGAAATCCTAACTAATATGGAAGCTGGTACTAGGAGTAGTGACTGAATCACACTGGCTGGGACTTGAGCATTGATATGAGACCTCAAAGGTTTCCCTCCACAGCGGCAGACATTTCCTTTAACAAGGGTTAATTAACCTTCTCTAATAAGGCCACACCTTCTAATAGTGCCACGGGACAAATATATTCAAACCACCACAGCATGCTTCCTCCCTCTTCCTCCCCATGGCTTCCTCATAACTTAAGGCATTCCTGCAATAAAGGTAACCTGACTGTCACAGAGTAGGAGAAATTCAATGAAATGCCTTTCCCTGGAACAGTGAGTTCAGAACAAGATGAGCCAAGAGAACTCAAAGACTCACACCATGATATCAAGCCATCTCCATGTAGTTCCACAGACCATTCTATCATTCAACACAACTGAAAAGGACTCAATCGTCTCTAATTTTCCTACAGGAGAAACGTCAAGGCAGCTCAGATCATGAAGCTATATGAACATAAAATACTGCTTGAAAAAATACATTTTTGCAGATTAGGTATAAATTATTTATCCTTTTACAAAAACAAGGTAGCAGCATATTATAGAGTGAGGTCTGTGACAGAAGACATTAAGGCAATGGAAAAATAATTACTTGCAATTAGCATACCAAGGCTTTAATGAAATAGAAATTATAAGGGACATTGGCTTCAAATTAGAAATCTTAAATAGTTTAGCCCCAAAATTGCTTTTTAATACAATTAATTATTAGTATTAACAAAATCCATAAATTGAAGATGAATATCAGGCTTTTAGCTCCACTTTAAAACATTAAGTTCTGACAGAGCCAGGCACACACTCACTTGAGATGATGGTCAAGATGCTTCCATCCATTGATTGGGTGTCAATTCTGGTTGATATTGCTGTTGTTTCTCAAGGAGACCTAGATACTCAGGCCAAGCAGCAATGTTGCTCTTTGACAACCCAAAAGTGAAAGTTTGTTAGGTTCATAGAAAACTGAAAGCAAAAAAGATGCCCAAGCATGTGTACAAACACTGAACAGTTTCATTAGAAGCTGGAAAGCGATTTCTCTCTCTGTTCTCTATGTGAGTTTGGGCCAGAACATAACAAATACCCCTCATTCTTTTCTATCAGCTTCATCATCTGCCTGATCCCTGAAGCCACCAGAACTGTGGCCTTAGTTTGCGTCCCTAAACATGGAGCCTGAGGTAAGGACTCCAGTTACTGGAGAGTTATTTGAGAGGAAATCTTAGATAGTAGGAGTGGGGGATTACAGAGGTGAGAGACAGGGAAGAGGCGAGTAAGTAGGAAGGTATGTTAGACTCTTGCTCACCACTGTAGATCACAGATCTAAGAAAGGAAGGTGCTACAGTCTCATGGCTTTTGCTGAAATAAGTCTTCTTGATTAATTGTAACTCAAGGGAGCGACAGCGATGCAAGATGGCAGCCACCACAGGCTCGGAGTAAAAGTCCCTCGAAATTTCCGACTGTTGGAAGAGCTGGAAGAAGGACAGAAAGGAGTAGGCAACGGCACAGTTAGCTGGGGTCTGGAGGGACGACGAGGACATGACACTTACAAGATGGACAGGCATGATAATTGGACCTCCACGAACAATCTATGAAAACCGAATATACAGCCTTAAGATAGAGTGTGGGCCTAAGTACCCAGAGGCACCCCGTCTGTAAAATTTGTAACAAGAGTCAGTATGAGCGGCGTGAGCAGTTCGAATGGAGTGGTAGATCTGAGAGCCACTGGCAGTGCTGGCAAAGTGGCAGAACTCCCACAGCATCAAAGTCATCCTGCAGGAACTGCGGCGGCCTGATTGATGTCAAAAGAGAACATGAAGCTGCCACAGCCGCCGGAAGGACAGTGTTACAGCAATTAGTCACCAAGGCCCCGGCCCTCCCCTCCCATCCAACCCAAGTCTTCATTTTCCACAGTAGTGAATTTTCTAGATACATCTGTAGACCTCAAAGTACCGGAGAGGAAGCTCCACTCAGCCTTCATCCTGAGACATTGTTCTGATACTAACTTCTCGTCCATTTGAAATACCTAAGTTGTGCTGTGTAACATCAACTGTTGAGTGTAACCGCTGTCTGCCTGGTTGAACTTCTGGGATCAAGAAGGTGTTGAAATCGGTTTCCTGTGGGAGCGGTGGGCACAGCTAATGCAACTGTGAACAGACACGTCACACAATCACCTGCTGCTGGCCCTTGGCCTGGGTCTGCCTTTGCCTGCCCCGCCCTCCGCCACAGCTGTGTGGTGGCCCTTAGAATAGATGGGAAGGCTTCAGGTAGCAGCTGTGGGATTGACTACTGCTGGGCTTGGGGCGCTTTGGCTGCACCCCTGCTTCTTAAGTCTTAAGTGATGCTCCATCCAAGCCATGGTCCCCACTCCTCCACTCCCTACCCTTGGCCAAAGCTTAGATTGTAACCCCCCCCTCCCTCTGAAATTGGCCGCGCGGGTGAGGAATTCAGGGCTTCCCGTGTCCCCACCTTTATCAAGGGGGTGCTGCTTCCCCTCCTCAACTCCCCTGTTGCCCATCACCACCTAACACTTGCTGTGGCCAGAAGCCATCAGATGAGGTTGGAATTGCCTGGCCTCCCTCACTTAGCTCCGGACCACACTCACCTGCCACCAGCCTGGGAAGGAAGCGCCGGGTCCTCAGCCCTGCTGCCACCTTTCAGCCCTCAAGCTTTGTGCTCAGGTCTAGAGGTAAACAGCAGTCACAGGGCGACTCGGAGCGGCCAGCGCTCAGGGTCCTTGGTGAAAAGATGCCTAGAGAAAGGCCATGCGGAGTCCTCAGTGCACACGGTTCTGAGTTGGTTCCTTTTCCCATCATTGCTTTGCTTTTACACATTGAAGAGGTTTGAACAGGGGCTCTCATCACCCTGGCCACCCATCATGGTCTGATGTGGAGCCTGACAGCTGGAGCATGAGGCCCTGACCCTGCAGACTCAGGTTTCAGTGTTGCTCCTCAGACCCTCTGCAGGGACTGGGAGGAGCTCTGTGTCCCCACGTTTGCAGATCATCTGCAGATCCGTGGGCCTGGCCTCCTGGCTCACTGCCACGCTCCCCACTCTGTTCAGGACCACTAAATGTTGAAATGTGGATGCATACCGAAATAAAGGCAATCCGTTGTGTTGCAGAAAAAAAAAATTGTAACTCAAGGAGGAAAGGGTGTAGTTAGCTTACAATTGCTGGTTGTAGTCCATTATAGCAGGAGTGGCAAGGCAGGGATTTAATATCCCAGACCATAGTCAGGCATGGAGTTAGAAAACACATACAGCTATGCTGCCTACTTGCTCTGTACCCCAGCTAGCCCCTCTCCATGCCTGTACAGTTCAGTGCCTAACCCAATGAAGACAGTGCCACACACAATAGACTGGGTCTTCCTACATCAATTAACCATCAAGACAATCCCAGGACATAGCCACAGGCTGACATGACCTACACAATTCCTCAACTGAAACAATCCTCTCAGGGATTCTATATGGTGGCCAGCTGACAATTCAAAACCTAACCATCACAAAAGGCAAACAGAATGCTTCCAGAACTAGAACATGGGAGGACAGAGAGAGGGCCACTCATTCATTGTCTTCTAATCCTACAAGCTGATGGCTGCCCCAGGGCTGCTAAATCCTCTGCACTGACAAGTTGCCCTTGCTTCCAAAACTGGAGTGCAAAAAGGAAGCCCTGGGGTGCAGGGCCAGCCTTGTAGCCTGCAGTGCATGTGAGCTAGCAATGGCACCTCAAGGGGAGCGATGGCATGCATTTAAAAAGTGCCAACCCCAAACAGAATAGTTCCAGCTCTTGGGACTCCTTTGATAAGAACTTGAAGAGCATAGACTCATACTGAAAATTGTAACAGGCAGCATGACATACTGGGTCTAAAAGATCAGTCAGCTACAGTTCTCTGGATCTGACACTTCTGACTGGGATGGTTTTTTTAGCCACTCTGATTGGCTTTCCTCAGCCATAAACCCAGGATGATCACCATCTGGGCACTTTATCCATGGGTGCTTAGCATGACCAGTTGTAATAATTATGATAGCAATAAGCACATGCTTTTGCTATTCTGCTTCTTCTTCTTTTTTTTTATTGGCTATTTTCTTTATTTACATTTCAAATATTATTCCCTTTCCCAGTTCCCCCCCCCTCTCAGAAACATCCTATCACATCCTCTCTTCCCCTTGCTTCTATGAGGGTGTTCCTCCACCCACCTACCCACTCCCACCTCCCTGCCCTCAATTCCCCTACACTGGGGCATCTATGGAGCCTTCATAGAACCAAGGATCTCTCCTCCCACCAATGCATGATAGGGCCATCCTCTGCTACATATGCAGTTGGAGCCATATGTGCTCCTTGATTGGTGGCTTTGTCCCTGGGAGCTCTGGGGGGACCTGGTTGGTTGATATTGTTGTTCTTCCTATGGGGTTGCAAACTCCTTAAACTCCTTCAGTCTCCTTCTCTAATTCCTCTATTATGGACCCCCACACTCAGTCCAATGGCTGGCTGCTAACATCTGCCTCTGTGTTTGCAGGGCCTCTCAGGAGACAGCTATATCTGGCTCCTGTCAGCATGCACTTCTTGGCATCCACAATAGTGTCTGGGTTTGGTAACTGTATATGGGATGAATCCCCAGATGGGACAGTCTCTGGATGACCTTTCCTTCAGTTTCTGCTCCAAACTGTGTCTGTCTCTGTATCTCCTCCCATGAGTATTTTGATCCCCCCTTCTAAGAAGGACCGAAGCACCACATACTTTGTTTCTTCCTTCTTATTGAGCTTCATGTGGTCTGTGAATTGTATCCTGGTTATTTGGAGCTTTTGGGCTAGTATCCACTTATCAGTGAGTGCATACCATATGTTTTCTTTTGTGATTGGGTTACTTCACTCAGCATGATATTTTCTAGTTCTATCCATTTGACTAAGAATTTCATGAATTCATTTGTTTCTTTTCTTACAAGTGATTCTTCATTAGCAATATCAGACTAGATTATACCCTAGTAAACATACAACCATTGCTTCCTGGCAGAGTCTGAAACAATGCATTATTTTTTCATGTATTTAGAATTAATTAATTCATTTGGAAAATGCTAATAAATGAAAATAAGTGTAAACTATATCTAAGATCCCAATGTAATTTCTCAAATAATGTTCTAAGTTTCAATTCCCAAAAGAAAAGTTAAAAAATACTGTTATTTATCCAGCAAACAGTTGAGAACATCTAAAATATAGATATCTGACATTGGGTTTCTCCATTATTCAAATAAGCTAATAATATTTTTAATCTGAAAAAAAAGATTAAATCATAGCTGCTTAATCTGTCCCTGAATTCTGAGAGACTTTTTATTAGTAATAGTGACCCCCACTTGTTTCTAACATATATATCATCTGCCCATTCTACTAAAGACCCATTCTGTTCATTCTGCTCAATAGACGTATGGCAAGCTAACACTCTAAAATATGCCAGAAAGATTGATAATGTTTGCAACACATTTTGTATGGGAAAAAAATTACTCTAGCTACAATCTGAAAACAGAAAGCCTCAAGCTAATCAATAAAGAGCAGCAACAGGTATGACTGGGAAGACATGCTAGAATTTGGCTGGAAGGACGGCTGTGAGCCAAGCAGAATCTTTACCTGAAAAAGTTTCAGGTTGCCCAATCTTACTGATGGAGCTGATAAAAGAACTTCAAATCTGCCTTTGTGTGGTGATGGTAAAACCAAGATGGTGACATGCTGAAGTCCTCTTCCTGTACACAAAGAATATTCCTCTAAAGAAGTGGTTATCAACATTTCTAATGCTGTGATCCATTAATTCAGTTTCTCATGTTGTGGTGACCTCCAACCAATTGAATTATTTTGTTGCTACTTTATAACTGTAATCTTGCTACTGTTAGGAATTGTAAATATCTAATATGCAGGATATTTAATATATGACCCCCTGCAGGTTGAGAATCATTGTTCACAGTGCAAAGGTAGAGTCCTTCCCATGTGCCTCAGATACTTCAGGGTGCTATCCACATTTCAGTTTGACCTCAAACATGAGTCACCTATTGCCACCAATTTGGTTTAGAAATTCAAAATCTTTGGGAGAAAATCCTATTCATTCACTGTTATGAAAAATATAAATGGAACTGAAGAATCTTTTTCTGTTTCAAACTTTCTGACTAGTTTTAGTCAGACCTAAGCAACTGTGAACCACTCATTGCTGTGATTGTTATACTTTTTTCCCTAATGTGCAAGAAACTTGGTTTCTATGGTGGTCATATTGAGAAGGAGTAGTACATTAAGAGATGTGACCTAATGGACATGATTAGGAAATTCCCTCAAGGGAGGTCTCTGAGGGCTCTGATGTCTCTAGTGGATCCTGTCCTTTTTGAGAGTCTGAGTTAAGTCCATTTGAGACTGAGTTAGCTTTATTTGGGGGAATAAATTAGGTGACCCGGGCCTGGATTAGTTATTACCAGTATAGGTTGATTTATAGAGTTGGCTTTCAGTCAATGACACATTGTCACCTACACTCAAGATGGGTTTTTCTGACAACAGTAATGCAGCTAAGAAAATCTCTCCCAGGCATGCTGAAGGTCCAACCTAATTCCCTCATCCAGGATTCCTTCCCAGGTGATTGTAGATTGCATCAAGTTGACAATTAGAACTAACTCTTCTGGATTGTTTTCTGTTCTTGTGATATACATCATGACCAAAATCAACTTGGGGAAGAAAGGGCTTGTTTCGTCTTACAGGTTACAGTCTATTGTTGAGGGATGTCAAGGCATGAACTCCAGCAGGTCAGGAACATGAAGGAGAGAGATGAAAGGAGTCTGGTTACTAGCTTGCTTGCTGCCTTAGATTTTTTTTCTAATACAGTCCTGGCCCACCGACATAGGATGGTAGAGTCCCCAGTGGTGCTGGACCCTCCTGAATCAATTACCAATTAAGAAAACTCATCCTAATGTAGGAAATTCCTCAAGGGAGGCTTCCTTTTTACAAGATATGTCACCTTGACACTCAAGCTCAGCTATCAAACTAACCATCCCACTGCTGTGTTCATGAACTCATGCCAGCGGTGGTTACTTGCTGAAGATGGAGTCCACCACATTCCATAAGGAACTTTTAACAGCTTAATTGTTACTCTTAGAGTGAGAGTCATTTCCCTGAGTGGTATCACTATGAATAAGTTGCCCATAGCTCCAGGAAATAACCCTTACAGCCAAGCAACTTTAGACTCAGTAAGTCACAAAAGAACAAAACAATGTAAACAAGATGTGAAATAGGAGAGGGACTTCTTTAGAGGAATGTCAACAGGAGTGGGATGAACAAGAGAAGGATAATGGGCTGAACATGACCAAAGTACATTATGTGCATCAATGAAATTGCAGAAGAACAATTTTAAAAGTCAGAAAGCTAAAATAATTACATTCTAAAAATTCTTGGGATAGTTTCAGAACAAATCACCAAGGAAATTGGAAAAAAATGACTATTTTTGTTTAAAAAGGTCAACTACAGAATACATTCAGAAGAAAACATGTACCCTTAAACACGTGACTTGATGAATCATAAGACATATGATATAAGAACATACATGATCATGGGAGCACAACCCAGACTAGGATGTGCAGCGCTATTCCTCCAGCCTCACCTTTGGCATGCATTTGTTTTTTTACAGGTGTGGCTGCTTCTTTTGTTTAGCACTGTCCGACTGATTTATCTGCTCTTCCATGCACCTGTAGATTAATTTTTCCCTCAATATGCTGTTCCATTGTATGAATACAATAGCTTGTTTGTTCATCTCAATATTTATAAGCAATTTGGGATTTCCTCAGTAAGAGGCTTTGACAGGAAGAAGATATGACAAATGTCTTTCGACAAGTCCCTTGCCGCAAGTGCAGGTGTATCCATTGATAGTAATTTGCTGTCTCACAGCATTTGTCTCATTAGCGCTTGTAGTAGCTAGCCCATGCCTCCCAGGATGGGTCTAGCAGAAGTCTGACATCTCCCCATTGCTTATCCCTGCTCTGTCAAGCTTGTGGGTAATGTGTACATGTCCATGTGTGTGTCCACATGTGTGTACAGGTCTGTGTGTGCATGCATAGGGAGGTCATTGACCTATGTCACACGTCTTCCTTAGTCTGTCTGCACCTTATAGTTCTGACACAGGGTTTTTTAGTGAACCTGGAGCTTGCCAATTCTGCTAGACTGGCTGTCCAGCAATCCCTAGGGACTCCCCTCACTCTACTTTCCTCAGCATTACAACTACAGACTTATGGGGCATATGCTACTGCATCAAGTCTCTGTGGTGTTGTTGCTTTCTTTTGTTCTGGTTTTACATTGGTTCTGGGGATCTAGTCCTGCGTCCTCATGCTTGTGCAATAAATACTTTATAATAATGAGCGGTCTCCTCACCCCTGTGTGTCTCACTGAAGTATCTCATTGTGGCTATTTGTATTTTCCTCATGTTAATGAGGGTGAACAATTTCTCAAATGCCATTGGTCATGTGGCTAGTCTCCTTTATTTAGAGGCTCAATCTTCCACTCAACTACCTGTCTCTCCTTCTTAATGTGAATTCTTTGCATGCTGTTGTTATATACTGCAGTTATCTCTGACATTACGGATTATTTTCTCACACTTTTGGGAAAGAAGAAAAGTCCTGATTTAACTATAACTTCGTTTGTGAAGCTTTCCTGTTGCACGTACAGTTTTTTTTATCTTATTTCAGAAGTCTTTTACTATCTCAAAATTACAAGGTTGTTCTCCTACACTGATCTTTTAGAAGCTGCATTGTTTCTATTAACGCAATTAGATTTAAATGCTTCTTGAATTGATGCTGTGAGTGGCACAGAATTTGAATTTCCCTTTTGAAATAAAGATATCTGATTAACTCAAAGCTATTTACTGAAAAAGGGTGTCTTTCCCCACCATCCTACAGAACCAGAATTTGCCATGAATTAAATATGTAGTCTGTACAGTCCTGCTACTGAAGGAGCAAGTCCTCTTAACTGCTATCAAGGTGTGCACACTCAACCCACTTGTGTATAAAACATCTTTTCAAAGATTTTCTATGTTCATTATACATGAGACTCTTCTCTCAGTAACTCACAGAGGGCTATGGAATGAGAAGCAGCAGGTAGACTCATGTGCTTTATGTTATGGCTACAAGATTTTCATGTTTAAATTATTACTACGTAACTAACATTCTGAGACATGATTAAAAATAAAGCAACCTGCTCGGTGTATAATGTTACTTGAATGTATGTTTTTGGAGGTTATCAGTGTGTCTGTGTGTGTGTGTGTGTGTGTGTATGTCTGTGTATGTCTGTGTATGTCTGTGTGTGTGTCTGTGTATGTATATCTGTGTGTATACGTGTGAGTGTCTGTGTCTGTGCATGTCTGTGTGTGTGTATATCTCTCTGCATGTGTGTGTGTGTGTGTTCCAACAATTTAAGAAAAAGAAGTCACAGATTTGAGAGAAAGCAAGATGAGATACATGGGAAGGTCTGGAGGGGGGAGAAAGAGCAGGGAAATGACACAACTATATTATAATCTCAAAAGATGATAAGTTTAAAAGTAAAGCAACATATGTACACACATCATTTTCTGGATTGCATGGTTTTCCTCTGCTTTACATTAGGATATAAATGTAGTGGGTGTGTAAATTTGCCATCTGTTGTTGCTCTCTTTTCAATACCTGACTTTTAAAGACTTATTACATCTTTATTTGTGTGTGTTGTTTGCATATCCACACATGTGTGTGCACTGGGAAGTGTATGCAAATATGTATGGGTACTCAGAGACTTGAGAAAACAGTATAGATCCCATAGACCTGAAGTTACAATTAGTTGTGAATTACATGGCATGGGTGCTTGGAAGTGAAAGAACAGCAAGCGCTCCTAACCTCTGAGCTGTCTCTCCAGCCCCTCCAATACACAACAAAGCACAATTATTGTTTGTTTGTTTGTTTGTTTAAAAACACCCTGTTTAATTAAATGAACTAATAAATAACTCATTCACACAAATAAAATACCACTATCTCTGAATTTACCAAATTAAGTTTTGTTTAAAAAAAAAAAAGCATATGGATTTTGTGGGTAATAAAAAGTCTGCCAGCCAGCCTCA
>JAKYLM010000340.1:0-37500 GCA_023634145.1 Thymallus thymallus
TGGAGTAATGGAGAGAGTGATGAAGCCACCCTGAATCGTGGAGTTAGAAAGGAAAGAGGGTTAGATGAAAGAAGGTTGAAGGAAGTGCATAGAAAGCGTGTGAGAGAGAATGAGAGAGGGGAAGAGCAAACCAGGTGGTAAACGGAGAGAAAGCGGGAGGGAGAGGTCGGTTGGCCTGCTCGTCTGTGATAGACTCCGGTCGCCACGGCGATTCACTCTTCGGCTGGACCCCTGTCAATCAAAGCATTGTGACACAGGAGGGGGGGGTATTTTGCCACGGCAAGGAGCGAACAATACAGCGTTCAGTGTTTCTGTGTGAATGGCTCAGACGAGGGTGTGCGGGGAGAGGGGCATGAATTATTCCACGTCAAACCCCCGGAATCAGTTGAAGATAATTACATATGTTAGCTTGGCGAGCTGGATAAAAACGTGAGCGAGGGAGAGGGCGAGAAGGAGGGAGAGGGAGAGAAGGAGGGAGAGGGAGAGACCGAGAGAGAGAATGCGAACAGGAGAAAAAAAGAGGGGGGGGAGGGAGAGAGAGGAGTCGTTCCATGTCATTTCAGCAAGCCATGACACCCATCATCTCAGATTGTTCTGAAAAGATTAACATACCTGCAACATTATTTTGTTAAAATGTAAAAAAAAAAAAAGTGGCTAATTGATTGCACCCAATTTTGCCCTTTTTTAATGTTTAGGATTCACATTCTATTCAATAAAATAGTACCCAACATCTGATTAGGACCAAACTTCTTCCTACCATTGAGTAAGACATGAGGAATCCAATAAAATTGTCAAAGACCACCCCCTGCCCCCCCCCCACCTCATGCCAATCCAGGTATCTGTAATCTGTCTAACAAATGGTATAATAATAATAATAATAATTTATTAAACTTCTATAGTGCTTTTCATAGAATCTCAAAGTGCTTCAAGAGCAATAAAACAACAAGCAAAATACATTATCATACATATACATTATCATGACAGGTCAATCAATAGAGGCCAAGTCTTTGAATGCTGCATCCTCTGGAGATGGAGACGGTCAGATCACCACACAAAGTTCGGATCACCACACAAAGTTCGGATCACCACACAAAGTTCAAAATAGTAGCCAGTCGTCTTCACTACGAGCCCTCTGCCTCAGGCTGCTACACAGCCTGGGATCGAACCCGGGTCTTTAGTGACGCCTCTAGCACTGCGCCACTCGGGAGGCCCTCCAAATGCATTTTTTTTTAACAAAAACATTTGCCAGCTAGCCAGCCAAAACAAACCTATTTGCAAATCGCTAGCTGGTTTTTGCTCAAAATAAATTGTGTGGTCGTCCTCACAAGTCATGCCAGTCCTCCATGAAAGCCATTCAGTTTGTCCTTCTCTTCTCAACCTAATGCTTCAACCCAACTCTCTTGGATGGAAATGGGCTGGTGAGTAAAATCTTGTGACAACCCGAATAAAATGATAAACCATTGCATGTCAGCTGTATGTTTTTCAATACAAGTATTAGAAAACACATCTATATCTAGTGTGGTTTAATGACATTTACCATTAAACCCAACCAAATACCATTACCATTGGTTTATATCTTTGTTCAAGGGAATAAACCACACAGAGAGGCTGTTTCCTGGACACAGATTAAGCCTAAGAGAAGGACTAACTGAATTGCTTTCATGGAGGACTGGCGTGAGTTGTGAGGACGACCACACAACTTATTTTCATCATGAGCATCAGTGGGTGGCGTTTGACAATTTTATTGGTTTCCTCGTCTTACTCATTGCTAGGAAAAATGACGGTCCAAATCAGATATATTTATTGATTATATGAATCATATAAAAAAAAAAAAAATGCAAATGGCCAATTTGGGTGCAATCAATTTAGCTTAATTTGTCAGATATCGTTGTTTTCAACAAAATAATGTTTCAGGAATGCTAATCTTATGTTAGAGAAACTAGAGATAACGATTGCACCCAAACAGAAACGATTTCAGCGCAATCTGAGATGGTGGGTGTCGGAATCCTCTTTCGTGTGTTTTTTTGAGGTGGAACGACCCGCAGGCGAGCACCAGAAGAGAAGGTGGGTTGGTTGTGATGCTTTTCACACACATACCAGATGTGCACCTAACAGAGGGAATCTAGTAGGCTTTGTTTAAACCTCAGTGTTGTTTCTACTCCGCTTGGCTGTAAACGGAGAGGTGCCCCTAGAGAGAGAGAGAGAGAGAGAGAGAGAGAGGGGAAGAACAAGAGAGGGGGAACGAGAGAGAGGGTGAGGAGGATGAAGATGGGGAGAAGGAGGCCTAAACTAAACATAATTATAATATGATAGTGTTAGTAATACCGGTACCTCCAGTTTACCATGTTACACAGTCCTTCCTACAGTATTTGTCTTTGTATACGACTGACAATACGTCTGACAATCTCTCCCCCTCCGTCTCTCCCCATAGGCAGATCAGTGTGTATAAGACATGCTATATTTGTGGTATGGTGACTGTGATGTGTTCTTTCTTCCTTCCTCTGAGAGGTTAAAGAGAGACTGTGTCAGCCATATAGCGGGGAACATGCTGTCTTTAAAAGCCTCTGTGGTGCTGTCTCATACATGTGTGTGGTGTCTGTGCAACGCAGCACTGTGACAGATTAAGAAACACACACACCACACACACACACACACACACAACACACACCACACACACCACACACCACACACCACACACCACACACACACACCACACACACACACCACACACACACACCACACACACCACACACACAACACACACACACACACACACACCACACACACACACACACACACACACACACACCACACACCACACACCACACACCACACACACACACACCACACACACACACCACACACACCACACACACACACCACACACCCAGAGAGACATGCATTAAACTGCGCCACAGAGGCTTTTAAAGACAGCATGTTCCCCGCTATATGGCTGACACAGTCTCTCTTTCACCTCTCACACATTGTTTCTGGGTGTTGTTAGATGTTGTATTTTTGGGGGGGATATCAGACACGCATGTCACGGACGTGCTCAGCTTTATACATTCCCACATCCCTCTCTTTTCATGCAGTGGTACACACATTCTCACACCCCACGGCTAGTTCAGGACCACTCTCTCTGTGCCATATCCCAGTGTTTTGACTGACTGAGTGCTGTGGCTGGTTTAGCAGCCATCTCCAGTGGCACTAGAGTAGAGTAGATAAGCTTAGTCAGCCATCGTCAGTCCTGGGTGTCGAGTCATCCGACTACTTACACACACCTTCTGTTACTGCCTCCAGGAGAGCAGGTTAGTCTAAAGCTTTGTGTGTGTGTGTGTGTGTGTGTGTGTGTGTGTGTGTGTGTGTGTGTGTGTGTGTGTGTGTGTAGGATTGATATGTAGGCCTGAGGGGATGTTTTGTGGGGATAAATGTGCCGTGAGAACTGGAGATGTTCAATATCCAGGGTCTCTCGCACAGGCTGGCTTACCTACCGTACACCGCACAGGGAGGACGACAGACACGCACACACACACACAACCACCGGGCAGGAATGACAAATCTGTTTAATAATGCAGATTCATAAACATGCACACACACACACACACACACACACGGTTTATTCCTGGCTCTGTTTTACTGCCAAGCTTTGTTGTTGCTTTGTTTTAGTCTTAGTGTCAGAGGTATCAGGGTGTATATATGCACACTAAAGTTTCTGCCATAAAGCAGGTTTAACCCCCCTATGTGTGTGTCTCCCAGGCACACTAGAGAGAATCTCACAACCCCCTCTGGGCTGAAGTCATATGTAGGGTTTATGAGTACGGCTTAGAAAGGCTGAGAAACCAGGGAGGGCTTCTCTCTCTCTCTCTCTCTCCTCATCTTTTTCTCAGTGATCGGCTACAAGCGTGTAAAAGAGAAGGAGAGCAGGAAAAGAGAGGAACAAGGGATCTTGTCTGAATAAATAAACAGCTTTAACTTGAAACCGGAGCGGAAAGCTTAGTGGGGGTGGGAGGGATGGGAGGAGAGGGGAAGAGAGGAATGGGAGGAGAGGGGATGGGAGGAGAGGGGAAGAGAGGGATGGGAGGAGAGGGGATGGGAGGAGAGGGGAAGAGAGGGATGGGAGGAGAGGAGAGGGGAAGAGAGGGATGGGAGGAGAGGGGGATAGTCAGTGAAGGAAAGAAAAACATTGGAGGAGATGAGGAGATGATGTTATAGCAGAACACACACACACACAGGCAGTCTGCTGGGCCCAACTGCCTTCTACCTCACGCTGTTTCTCTCTCTCTTCTATCCCTCACTCTGTTTTTCCCTTTGTTATGCTCCAGCGTCACCGTCTGCATAGCAACACCCAGCGTGAGCCTTCTGTACCCCAGGGGCAGCAGAGAGCAGCAGAGCAGGGACCTCACCCTATCACTCTACTATCTCTCTACTGTATCTCTAATATCTCTCTACTATCTACTATCTCTACTGTATCTATCTACTATCCCTACTGTATCTCTAATATCTCTCTACTATCTACTATCTCTACTGTATCTATCTACTATCTCTCTACTGTATATCTAATATCTCTCTACTATCTACTATCTCTACTGTATCTATCTACTATCTCTACTGTATCTCTAATATCTCTCTACTATCTACTATCTCTACTGTATCTCTAATATCTCTTTACTATCTACTATCTCTACTGTATCTCTAATATCTCTCTACTATCTACTATCTCTACTGTATCTATCTACTATCTCTACTGTATCTCTAATATCTCTCTACTATCTACTATCTCTACTGTATCTCTAATATCTCTCTACTATCTACTATCTCTACTGTATCTATCTACTATCTCTACTGTATCTCTAATATCTCTCTACTATCTACTATCTCTACTGTATCTATATACTATCTCTACTGTATCTCTAATATCTCTCTACTATCTACTATCTCTACTGTATCTATCTACTATCTCTACTGTATCTCTAATATCTCTCTACTATCTACTATCCCTACTGTATCTATATACTATCTCTCTACTGTATATCTAATATCTCTCTACTATCTACTGTCTCTACTGTATCTATCTACTATCTCTACTGTATCTCTAATATCTCTCTACTATCTACTATCTCTACTGTATCTATCTACTATCTCTACTGTATCTATCTAATATATCTACTGTATCTATCTACTATCTCTACTATATCTCTAATATCTCTCTACTATCTACTATGTCTACTGTATCTATCTACTATCTCCACTGTATCTCTAATATCTCTCTACTATCTACTATCTCTACTGTATCTCTAATATCTCTCTACTATCTACTATCTCTACTGTATCTATCTACTATCTCTACTGTATCTCTAATATCTCTCTACTATCTACTATCTCTACTGTATCTATATACTATCTCTACTGTATCTCTAATATCTCTCTACTATCTACTATCTCTACTGTATCTATCTACTATCTCTACTGTATCTCTAATATCTCTCTACTATCTACTATCTCTACTGTATCTATATACTATCTCTCTACTGTATATCTAATATCTCTCTACTATCTACTGTCTCTACTGTATCTATCTACTATCTCTACTGTATCTCTAATATCTCTCTACTATCTACTATCTCTATTGTATCTATCTACTATCTCTACTGTATCTATCTAATATCTCTACTGTATCTATCTACTATCTCTACTATATCTCTAATATCTCTCTACTATCTACTATGTCTACTGTATCTATCTACTATCTCCACTGTATATCTAATATCTCTCTACTATCTACTCTCTCTACTGTATCTATCTACTATCTCTACTGTATCTCTAATATCTCTCTACTATCTACTATCTCTACTGTATCTCTAATACCTCTCTACTATCTAATATCTCTACTGTATCTATCTACTATCTCTACTTTATCTCTAATATCTCTCTACTATCTACTATCTCTACTGTATCTATCTACTATATCTACTGTATCTCTAATATCTCTCTACTATCTACTATATCTATCTACTATCTCTACTGTATCTATCTACTATCTCTACTGTATCTATCTAATATCTCTACTGTATCTATCTACTATCTCTCTAATATCTCTCTACTATCTACTATCTCTACTGTATCTATCTAATATCTCTACTGTATCTATCTACTATCTCTCTAATATCTCTCTACTATCTACTATCTCTACTGTATCTATCTAATATCTCTACTGTATCTATCTACTATCTCTCTAATATCTCTCTACTATCTACTATCTCTACTGTATCTATCTAATATCTCTACTGTATCTATCTACTATCTCTACTGTATCTATCTACTATCTCTACTGTATCTATCTACTATCTCTACTGTATCTCTAATCTCTCTACTATCTCTACTGTATCTCTCTACTATCTCTCTACTGTAATCTTACTGTATCTCTCCCTCTCGCTCTGTCACCCTCTCTCTTTCTCTTCTTTCCACTTTCTCCTCTTGCTTTTATTTTCCTTACCTTTTTCTTTCTCTCCTCTCTCTCTCCTCCTCTCTCTCTGGCCTGTAGCCCTGTGGTAGGTCTGTGGAACTGGGTGTGAGGGGATTGTGGTCTGGTCTAACAGAACAGGCCTGGTGGTGAGAAGACCCAGCAGAAATATAGGACATAGGCTTTTATCAGTAACATTCACTTCTCCACAGGCCTGTTGTGTGTGAGCAGAGGAAATAAAGGACAGGCTACACACACACAGAAATAGAGGGAGTGATAGATGAAGAGAGGTAGGGAAGGAGAGATAGGGAGAACTACAGCGGACCAGAATGCCATGGGTTGTTTTATTTTCATTCTACATTCATGTCCGTTTGAAGCCTCTTTGAACAGATAAATATCGCCTGACTGTAGCTCTTTTCATTGTTGCTTTACTGAAAGAGAAGGAGAACCTAACACAGACAAACAGAGAACATGGAGGGAGGGGGAGAGAGAGAGAGAGAGAGAGAGAGATTTTTTTTTGCAGCTGCAGATGGAGTAAAGTAGAGTTCTCTGGGAGTTGACTGTTGCTTCATGTTCTGATTAAAGTCAGATGACTCTGACTGGAGGAGTGTGGGGCCTGCAGGAATGGTGAATGTTACGTAGTTTGCTTTTGTGTGTTGTTTCCCTGCATATGACAGGAACAGAGCCTGGCTCTTCCTGTGAAAGTGCAGAAAGTGTGCCAGCACACAGACACACACACTGACTGATGCAGAAACGCAGCCTTCCTAGAGCCAGTCTACCATCTCACCCTGTTGTGTCTCCTCATATTTGACACTGTTCATTCCTCTGCTGTATTTTTCTTCTTGAGCACAGACTCTCGCAACACCTTTTTATAGTTTTAAAACAAAACATTGTGGGTGTATCTTGTGTTGCTCTGTCTGTTGCTGTTGTTGCACAGTAGTCTTAATGTGGTATTGAAGTGACTATGTATTAAAAGCAAAGCAGAGACACTCTTTAGAGAAATGTGTATATTAAAAAATAAATACGTTTCGGTGTCCTTGTATTTTGTCTGGTCGTATTTCCTGCTCTACGCTTCTCTGTGGCAGACATGCCTCGTTATCCCAATAACCTTCCGATCTGCTGATCATGCCATAGGCATTCAATAACGGAGTTAGGCCGTGAGCTCCGAACATCACAGAGACGTTGTGATAACGTTACAGCAGCATATCCCTGTATTCTACTAAACAGAAATTATGGTAATTTGACAGAGATGTTGCAAGAACTTGGTTTGAGTTTATTTCTCCACTCATACGGAGATGGTATCCCGTCGAAGGCAACATTACCGAGAGGCTCGAGCGTGAACACACGCAACGCAATGTTATTAAACGGCAATCACACACACACAGAAGAGCTCTTTTATGGACGAACACATTTCTGCCTAATGGCTTTCAGTGCAGGATCCAAATATATGACATTTCAAATGAAAGCCCTCCGATATCGGATCCTATTACAATCTCATCGGAAATCCTTAAAACCTCTCAGAAAATCATGTGCATCAATTTGACGTGGTGCGTTCTTGATAAAATCTATATTGCCTAAAATTCTTTCCATATTTGATTTTATCTGCTTCTTACGATAGCCAAGTGTCTAAGCTGATAAAAGTATTCAATGAAGTGGCTAAACTCTCTCTTCTTCTGGTATCCACTATTATGCTCAGACACTCATACCTCCATTCACCTCCAGCTCTAGGACCCAGGGCCCTTGGTGACCTCCCGTAGCCGAACGAGAGTGCTGTGATCGGGGCCAGAGCTAAGGAGACGTCCCCTTGCGCCCTGCAATTACCGGAGCCCCTGGTATCCTAATGGCAGCTGCAGGGAGACGATAATGTGATCGCTGGCCAGGAGGGGGGAGCTTCTCTCATCCCTCGCTCCTCTCCCCCCTGGGGAGGGTCCCGCTTCTCTCCGCCACATTAATTCGGAGAGCAACTCATCTCCCCTCATATCCCTGGCCGTCTTTACTCTCTCTGTGGACACTCACCCCCCATCTTCCCCTTCTCACCATCGCACTCCCAGCACAATCTTGGTCGTCTCCCGATTCATTTTGGCCTGTAATTGGACTTGGGGTCCCAGAGGACGGTCGTTGGCACACCCCAGTGCCTCGGGGTGGAAACGCGCCCCTCCACAGTCGATAAGCACGACTCCGCGGTCACTCCCGATCCTCTCGTTACTGCAGTTAGCCTACTCTTGTCATTGGCGGCTGGGTGTTGGATGACCAGGGACTGAGGTTCGCTGTGGTCATTTATGAGCGTGTGTGTGTGTGTGTGTGTGTGAGTGCGCATGCCAGCAGTCCCTTCTTATAAGTGAGTAGATTAGGTGCACAAAGCAGATCTTTGTTCTACCCATGCCAGAAAGACAGACACACACACACACACACACACACTTTCCATCGCCAGATTCTTCAGGACAGCATTTGCCTGTATCGGTTGCATTTGCGCGTCTCAGCCGTGTGCAGATGGAGAGCAGAGGGGCATTTGGAGCTCCACAGAACCTGGAACCAGGGATGAGGCTCTAAAACCTGTTTACTCTCCCAAACCATCTCAAATGGCTTCACTCCCTTATCTGTTCTCCTTTATTACCGGAGGCCTGAGAAACACTTGACAGGGGAAAACAGAATGGTCCATCCTGGGCCAATTACACTCCAACAGTATAAGGTTAGGAGGCCCTGTCTGTAGTTCCCCCTGCGTGGCAGATGGTTTGGCCCACTAAGGTTACACCATGCTGCTCTACAGCTCAGGGTCAGTCTGTCCATCTGGGCCTGACTGTGCTGAGGAGAACAAGAGAGACATTTAGAATGAGAAGGAGAGAGAGAGACAAAAACATATTTTTTTCTCATCAAACCAGACGAGACAATCACACCCAATACTTTACTCTTCCTCCCCCATCTCTCTCTCTCTCTCTCTCTCTCTCTTTGTCCTCTCTCTTTCTCCTCTCTCTCTTTGTCCTCTCTCTTTCTCCTCTCTCTTTCTCCCCTCTCTTTCTCCCCCTCTCTCTCTCTTTGTCCTCTCTTTCTCCTCTCTCTCTTCCTCCCCCTCTCTCTCTCTTTGTCCTCTCTCTTTCTCCTCTCTCTCTTTCTCCCCTCCCTCTTTCTCCCCTCTCTCTTTCTCCCCTCTTTTTCTCCCCTCTCTCTCTTTCTCCCCTCTTTTTCTCCCCTCTCTCTCTTTCTCCCCTCTTTTTCTCCCCTCTCTCTCTTTCTCCCCTCTCTCTTTCTCCCCTCTCTCTTTCTCCCCTATTTTTCTCCCCTCTCTCTCTCTCCCCTCTCTTTCTCCCCTCTCTCTTTCTCCCCTCTCTTTCTCCCCCTCTCTCTCTCTTTGTCCTCTCTTTCTCCTCTCTCTCTTCCTCCCCCTCTCTCTCTCTTTGTCCTCTCTCTTTCTCCTCTCTCTCTTTCTCCCCTCCCTCTTTCTCCCCTCTCTCTTTCTCCCCTCTTTTTCTCCCCTCTCTCTCTTTCTCCCCTCTTTTTCTCCCCTCTCTCTCTTTCTCCCCTCTCTCTTTCTCCCCTCTCTCTTTCTCCCCTATTTTTCTCCCCTCTCTCTCTCTCTCCCCTCTCTTTCCCCTCTCTCTTTCTCCTCTCTCTCTTTCTCCCCTCTCTCTTTCTCCCCTCTCTCTCTCTCCCCTCTCTTTCCCCTCTCTCTTTGTCCTCTCTCTTTCTCCTCTCTCTCTTTCTCCCCTCCCTCTTTCTCCCCTCTCTCTTTCTCCCCTCTTTTTCTCCCCTCTCTCTCTCTCTCCCCTCTCTTTCCCCTCTCTCTTTCTCCTCTCTCTCTTTCTCCCCTCTCTCTTTCTCCACTCTCTCTTTCTCCCCTCTCTCTCTTTCTCCCCTCTCTCTCTTTCTCCCCTCTCTTTATTTATTCCCTCTCTCTCTCTACTCTCTCTCTCTCTCCCACATAAACTCAAAACTCTCACCATATCTCTCTCCCTCCATCTCTCTCTCCATCTCTCTCAGAAACAATACTAATAGTGTATTGTTTCTGAGGCTCTCTATAATATTATATAGGGTTTTATTGTAATCATTATCATGGCTGACCTACCTATTTCCTACTCACCTGCACAGGGCTCTGGAACAACGTAGGCTAAAGAGTCTTTACAGTCCTGTCTGTGTCTGCGTGGACGCACACATGCCAAGTACAGTACACATGTGTGGGTGTTGTACACGCGCTGTGATGTGTGTGTGTCCTACTTGCGTTGTGCTCACACTAGCGGATAAAAGCGACTGTGCAGTTAATAATTGAAATAATCCTTAAAGACGGGAGCGCTGCCCTCGCAAGGAAGCTTTTAATAACAAGAAAGCTTTTATATTTTCTGCTTCTCTTTTTCAGCTTCTTCCACTCCGCTCCAGTCCCTCCTCATCCTCCTCTTCTTTAGCTCTATTCATGGGAGCATCTGACAGCACTTTTCAAAGGGAGAAGAAGAGAAAGTGTGTGACTGTCTGGTTTGGAGTGTTTGAGTGTCTGGTTTGAGTGTCTGGTTTGGAGTGTGTGACTGTCTGGTTTGAAGTGTGTGAGTGTCTGGTTTGAAGTGTGTGAGTGTCTGGTTTGAAGTGTGTGCGTGTCTGGTTTGGAGTGTGTGAGTGTCTGGTTTGGAGTGTGTGACTGTCTGGTTTGGATTGTGTGTGACTGTCTGGTTTGGAGTGTGTGTGACTGTCTGGTTTGGAGTGTGTGTGTGACTGTCTGGTTTGGAGTGTGTGTGTGACTGTCTGGTTTGGAGTGTGTGTGTGACTGTCTGGTTTGGAGTGTGTCTGGTTTGGAGTGTGTCTGGTTTGGAGTGTGTCTGGTTTGGAGTGTGTCTGGTTTGGAGTGTGTGAGTGTGATGGAATGACACTGTGACTCTCTCACATTGAATTTGACAGCCTGTTTTGTTTGTTAGTGCATTCACATAATTCTCTCTCTCGCTCTACCCTCTCTCTCCCTTTCTCTCGCTCGACCCTCTCTCTCCCTTTCTCTCGCTCTACCCTCTCTCTCCCTTTCTCTCGCTCTACCCTCTCTCTCCCTTTCTCTCGCTCTACCCTCTCTCTCCCTTTCTCTCGCTCTACCCTCTCTCTCCCTTTCTCTCGCTCTACCCTCTCTCTCCCTTTCTCTCTCTCGCTCTACCCTCTCTCTCCCTTTCTCTCTCTCACTCTACCCTCTCTCTCCCTTTCTCTCGCTCTACCCTCTCTCTCCCTTTCTCTCTCTCGCTCTACCCTCTCTCTCCCTTTCTCTCTCTCACTCTACCCTCTCTCTCCCTTTCTCTCGCTCTACCCTCTCTCTCCCTTTCTCTCGCTCTACCCTCTCTCTCCCTTTCTCTCTCTCGCTCTACCCTCTCTCTCCCTTTCTCTCGCTCTACCCTCTCTCTCCCTTTCTCTCACTCTACCCTCTCTCTCCCTTTCTCTCGCTCTACCCTCTCTCTCCCTTTCTCTCTCTCACTCTACCCTCTCTCTCCCTTTCTCTCGCTCTACCCTCTCTCTCCCTTTCTCTCGCTCTACCCTCTCTCTCCCTTTCTCTCTCTCGCTCTACCCTCTCTCTCCCTTTCTCTCTCTCGCTCGTCTCTCCTGAAAGATATGTGTTTGTTTATGAAAGCTCTTCTGTTAATGTGCTCGACGTTCGCCCAAAGGAAGCCTCATTAATTTGCTTGCTGGTCTTTGATTTGCCGGGCATCACTAAGTCGCATTAAGAAATGTATTTCTAAGCTTTTACTTAATGGCGCTTCCAGAACCAATGCAATTAAAGACACATTTGAACGCTAAAAGGTTTTGCTGGGGGGAAAAAAGTCTGATTAACATCAACCATAAAATGTAACATGAAAAAGTGTAACTCGCGGAACGACGTTGAACTGTGCTGCAACTTATTTAGTGAATGTGACAGCAACACGCATCATTATTAGGTTACACTTGTCTGGCGTTCTACTTCCTTGTGCCTGTTGAAATGACCCAGCGATGCTAAGATATTATGTTCCTCCAACGTTGTTGCTATGTTTTCCTATTGGACTGACTTAAGTTAAATGTAATTTTTTGTCCAGGTAATGTTATATTAACGTGTCTCTGACATTATAGCTAGGGTATTTCAGTGGACTTGATGAGGGTCTGTCCTGAGTAACAGCTCATGTATCCCGTCTTGAGGCGACTGTTCTCTTTAACACTGTTAATTAGGGAAATGATCTAACACTCAGCACAGCTCTTAAACAGCTGACTCCAATACAGTATGTTTGCATGTGTAACATGTAACTCTGTGGCATGTGTAGCCTGTCTGCTCTGCATTCCTTTCAGCTCAAGCCGTCACCTACATAAAAATGTTTTAATGTTTTGTTTTTATAAATATGCAAAATATATTGTTTTAATTTTTTATGAATTAACTCATTCATCTATTAATCGATTCAGGCATCCATTTATTCAATCTTACATTACTGCCATGACATTACTTAATGTCAATTCCTCATTTATTATTTTCAATTTATCAATTTCTCTCAAGCTCCTTCATTCATTCAAGCTCATTTAACCATTCATCAAATTCATCTAATTGGTCCATTGTTTCATTACGTTGTTTGATTGTTATCTTTTCAGTCGTTCATTCCGGTCCTCTGTAGACCCAGATGGCTGCTGGGGCAAAGTTTGTGTGTGTGTGTGTGTGTGTGTGTGTGTGTGTGTGTGTGTGTGTGTGTGTGGGGGGGGGGGTGTGTCTCTATGACTAAGCTTACCAGTGAGTGTGTTCATCACCATCAATTTAACAAAAAAAAAAAGCTACAAGTGAAGCCTAATGGGAAATATGCAAATAGAGGTTTGGAATGAGAGCCCAGAGGCCTATGCAAGATTAAAGCTCTCCTGGCTGGAGAGGCTCTGGAGAAAAAGACAGCTATCATACTGTTACAGTGTCTCAGTGCAGCACTATAGACTGCTATAACTATCTAACTGTCATACTATTGGGGAGGGGAACAGACGCTACCATTGACTTCTTCAGTCATTTTTGCCATAACACTGTCAACAATTCGCCATACCTCTGAATTGATTTGCCATTGACCTTTGTCAGACAATAAAGAATGTATATTGAATGTCATATATTGAGTTGAATGTATTGATTAGTGTATATTTGACTGGCTGTTTTCCCTCTGTGACACCAGAGGCATTAGAAAGTGTTCCGCTGCTTCCAGAGCCCTCTCGTGTGATGTGACGGATATGATTCAAATAGCCAGTCTTTCACTGCCTCTCACAGGTTGATGTGTGTCTGTCAGTGAGTTACTGCAGAGGCTCAGTCCCAGACCTGTAAGACTATCCCCTCCAGCCCTCCACCATTCACAGTCCACTTACAAACTTCATCCCCTCCACTCCGACTCTCTCTAACCTGAGCCCAGCCGGCGGGATGGAGATGTCACCGAGACGTTACAGACGTATATCACACATCCAGGAGGCTTCATCACTGAAACCCGGCGGACATGATGGCTACAATCCATGGATGTACATATGAGAATAAATGGACACCATTACGCCTCTGGCCGTATGTGGCATCCATGATGAGAGTATAGCTCTGTTGGTAGAGCATAGCGCTTGTGGGTTGTGGGTTCGATTCCCGCGGTGGACCAGTGTGAAAAAAATAATAATATGAAAATGTATGCACTCACTACTGTATGTCTCTCTGGATAAGACTGTCTGCTATATTACTAAAATGTAAAAACATTGAAATGTGACAACCAACTGTCTCAAACCCTTCTGGCTCCAACCACAACAGTCTACAGGTGTCGTGCGGTCAATGTCATCTCTAACGCTACTGGTATTCAGATACTGGGCTGGTCAGCTCCACTTTTAGTGGCATTAGATGTAACCTCACAAAATAGTCTTCTTGGGCAGGTGTTGAGTTTCATTCACCCAGTGGCCATGTGTCTCCATCGTAAATCAACGACACTGATGGGAGCCTCACCCACCACAACACACAGCCTCCAGAAAGATCATTACATTTTCCAGTCAGCCACAAGTTCTAGCTTTCTGTCCACACTTTGTCATTGTTGTTTTCTTAAACTTTTGGTCCCTCAGCTGGCTAGTGTCTAGCAGCATGGAAGAGTTGGATCTTTAAATCACATGGGAGAGGCTGTTAGGCCGTTCGTCTTACCTTGGCTCGGCTCTAAAGGGACCGGTCCATAAACGGGGCCTTGAGGGTCACTCTGTGGGTTACACGTCAACATGGTTTACATCTCTATCAGGATCAGGGAGGGAAGGAGATGCTCTGAGCGCCGGGGCCAAGACGGGACAGCACAGCTGGTTTTTAAGACCACAGTAAATTACCTTTATGCCCCAGCAAAAAATACTACCGTGGACGAGGGAGAATATCCCTCGATTTGGTAGATAGGACTGGCTCTACTGGGAGGTTTAAACAAGTCTGTTAATAGAAGATGGGATCATCCTGAAGACGGGTTTGGTCTATGATCTGTAGCGTTCTGTCATTCTCTCGTTCTCATACATGTGAGTAGTGCGTTGCATTACAAAACAACATCATTCTGGACTCGTGAAACAAAATAGTCCGGTTTTTCAAGTTTTTGGGAATCATGTCAGGAGAAAGTGGGAGTCGGTGGGTATGTTTTGGGATCTGTCTTCCGTAGCCATCGATAACAGTAAACCAGGATTACAGATGAGCCCCAGGGCATGCTGGGAGTTAGCGTAGCTCGCTTAAATCGAGTTAAGATTCTCTGAGCAGGGCTAACACTAAGGTTTTAGGATGCCAGAGCAACTGTGTTCTAGGGTATATTTCAGTGTTCCCTCTAGATGTCTTCAGTGTGGTACACCATCCGGTATATGACACACCATCGTGTGTCTGTGATGGCTGGCTCTCTGTCAGTCTGTCACCTTGTCCCCTGGGCTTTGGGTCATTCAGTCTAAAATCTGGGCGTGCTCTCACACCACTCCATCCACTCCCATTATGCCACAGCACATCTCCTTCACGTCGTTCTTCCTCTATCCCCCTCTTCTTCTCCTCCTCTCATAACCCTGTCTTTCTAATGGAGGGGAGAGGGATTCTTTCACAGCTCCGTGTGGTTTCAATCTGTAATCAATTTAAAGACCCTGGTGATAGAGAAGTGATTTGTACCCAGCATCCAGAATTACCATTCTTACCATTTCTTCTTCTTCTTCTGTCTTCCATCTCTCTCTGAATCCCAATCACCTATTTTATTTATTTATTCTTAAATTCCTCACTTACCCTCTGACCCCCTGTAGTAAAATACTCTGCCATCATAAATCCCCTCCACATTCTACCACATCTCCTGCCTTTGCCTAGTTGACACTTCCTGTCTGTCTTCCCCTTTCTCTCTGTCTCTGTCTCTCTCTTCCTCTCTCTTTCTCTCTCTCTCTCACCCTAAAGCCGGCTAGGGAGCTCTCATTCGCTCTCATTCTGTCTGTAATGGGACTTCGCCACAGAGTGGGAATAATTATGCAAATCCTTGTCTCATCCTCATTGGCTCGGGTCGAGGCCGTGACATTAACGAACAGCATGGAGCGTAGAGAGAGAGAGAGAGAGAGAGAAGGAGAGAAAAAGGGATTATGAAAGGAGAGGATATGAGGATGGGGCGCAGCTACATGTGAAGTGCATACACACTGTAACTGGACACACGTTACTCTACACTGGGGGCCAAAAGTTTGGAATATTACTCATTCAAGGGTTTTTCTTTATTTGCACTATTTTTTACATTGTAGAATAAAAGTGAAGACATCAACTATATGGAATCATGTAGTAACCAAAAAAGTGTTAAACAAATCAAAATGGCCCCCAGTGTACTTCACTACTCTACATACCTCAAATCTAAGCCCTCTAGCATCTCTGTGAAACTACCAAACTGTTACCCTCATTGTAGACTTTTAAGAGTGTGTGTGCACCCCCTCTTTTAAGCTTTTACATGTTCAGCCTTGCCGGGAATTGATCAGTGGGGAGAATAATCATGCCCTTTATCGCTCAGCAGTCACCACTTCCGTTTCCACGGAGACACACTGGTGCATTGCCGTGGCATCTGGGTTGTATCTGGGCAACCCCGGAACCCTGTCAGGGCCTAATCTCCACCCGCTGTTACATACACCGTCACACATGTCTGTGCGTGTGTGTGTGTGTGTGTGTGTGTGTGTGTGTGTGTGTGTGTGTGTGTGTGTGTGTGTGTGTGTGTGTGTATGCACGCATTTACACGTCTGTGTGTGTGCGGGAATGCACTTTTCCATTATGACACCCATGGTATGTTAGGGTCCTCTTAACGACTATATAATGAAGTTTAGTATGGCTGGCTCTAATGTGTCAGTATTGGGCCTGTGAGTTAGAGCAGTTAGCCAACAGCTGGTGAAATAGGAGCCTCTCCCAGAGAGTATCACCCAACCCTAGAGAGGGGAAACCCAGCCAAATACAGAACAGGCCTCGGCCAAACCCTCCTCTCCTGCTTTCCCCCTCTCTTCTCCTCTCTCCCCCCCCATTTTCGTTCCCCAAGCATGAGCAGTTCACAGTTAAAACTAATTCAATTTTCCTCCCGGCCAGGCCCACATGGGACGGCATTGGAGTTCTGGTTTGTCATGATAAAATGATTACACGGCATTGTGTTTCTGCCAGGCAGCTCCTGACGCATTTATTAGAATCTGTCAGGGTCCATGTAGATCGGCCGGCTCTCTCTCTCTGCCGCGGCTCGCCCCGCTGACACCACACACACACTCCCTCCCTCCCCGGCCCAATAGGATATTCCTTATGAGATACGTTGCTCCTGGCAGACGCATAATCTGATTACATCCGCTAGATTAAAAATATATTGCATTTTTTTCTTCCTTTCCTCCTCTCCTCACACTCTTGCACTGTCCTCTCTCTCTCTCTTTTTTTCTCCCCATCTCCCTAGTCCTCTCTCCCATTCTCTCCCTACTCCTGCGATGGAGCGATACTCATTGAATCTCTCTCTCTCTCTCATTCCCCCTCTCTCAGGGTTATATTACAGTTTATTATTTTTCAAATTGGCTCTCCCTCCCTCCTCCCTCCTCCCTTCTCCCGTCCTGTCAGCTATCTGTCAAGTGTGATTTGGGGCTGCCTGTCAATCGGTATGGGGGGGGACACACACACACACACTGCACAGACACTGCACTCAGGAAATATTCTGACATGAGAGAAGGGGGTTATGGGTAATGGGCAGTGTTTGTGTGTGTGTGTTTGTCTTATCCGTCCGATCACTCTTTCCATCAGTCTGCTCTTGAGTACATAGTTGTCGACACCACTGTCCTCTCTTTCACCGTCATCCTTCATCCCCCCATCCCATCCTCTCTTTCCCCGTCATCCTTCATCCTCTCTTTCCCCATCATCCTTCATCCCCCCATCCCATCCTCTCTTCTTCCTGTCTTCTCTCTCATCTGATAGGAGAGTCAGGGGAGAGTCAAAGCCCAGAGGCATGGTCCCAGAGGGAATCATTAAACCACTGTGGCACACACACACACTCCTGTCTCTACCTCTCTGTACCACTAGAGCCTTCCAGCAGGTCTGTGCCCCACTATATTTGTCACTCCACTCGTACTGGCCCTGTACTGACCCTGTATCTGTCACTGACAGCTACACAGCTGGCCCTAAGTCAATGGGGTAACAGAGTTTAGAACACACTAATAGATATGCAATGTGAGCTGACACTGTTCTTTTAATTCTGAGTGGTCTCTTCTGCACTGTATATTTCTATCTAAACATTATGTAAAGTTGTTCATTGCAACATATAATAATGGTATGTCTGTCAGCAGAAGACTCTACAGCCAGACAGTCTATCACAATCACTTATACTCCTCTGGACGGCTTTGCTCTCTTTCTCTCCCCACTCTCTCTATCACTGTTATACATACATACATACTAGATAGTTTTGTTCATGTGCCTGTGTGTGTGCGCCTGTGTGTGTGCGCCTGTGCGTGCGTGTGTGTGCAAGATTTTCCTCAGACACCGGCATTAATCAGAGTATTCATTAGACTCTGTAATTATTTACTTTTTCCTAAGGCCGTACTACATCAGCCTCCCTGTAACCAGTCTGTAACTGTTGTGAGAAACATAAAAACATATTAATCCCAGGTAGGTGGGATTGGATATGTCATTTCCAGTGGTGGGACTTTAGCCAGGAAATTTCGGGGAGGTAGATAGTCTTACAGCTCGGAAATTCCCCTCTTGGATATTGGATGAAGAAACAAGGTCTGGTTTTGATCAGGTTCCTGACAGAAATGAGTTGGAACAGACGTAGGTTAGTGAGAGAATGCACTGAGTGTACAAAACATTAAGAACACCTTCCTAATATTGAGTTGCACCACCTTTTGCCCTCAAAACAGCCTCAATTCGTCGGGGCATGGACTCTACAAGGTGTCAAAAGCGTTCCACAGAGATGCTGGCCCATGTTAACTCCAATTATTTGTCAAATTTTCAGGATGTCCTTTGGGTGGTGAACCATTCTTGATATACCCAGCAGCGTTGCAGTTCTTGACTACAAACCGGTGCGCGCCTGGCGCCTACTACCATACCCCGTTGAAACGCACTTAAATATTGTGTCTTGCCCATTCACCCTCTGAATGTCACACATACCCAATCCATGTCTCAATAGTCTCCAGGCTTTAAAAATCCTGTCTCCTCCTCTTCATCTAAGTGACATCAATAAGGGATCATAGCTTTCACCTGGATTTACCTGTTCAGTCTATGTCATGGAAATGTTTTGTACACTCAGTATATATGTTTTATAGTGCAGAGGAGCAGAGAGTATCTGAGTACAAGCTTAACTTGTACTCAGAAAGGGAGAGGAAAGGCGGGAAGAAGGAGAGTGGGTTGAGAAAAAGAGGAATGGAAGGAGAGGAGGGACAGTGAGATGAGAGAAATACTGGGCAGGAAGTGAGAGTGAAAGAAGGAATCTAAGAGAGTAAAAAAAGAGAGATAGTAGGCCAGATGATAGAGCCAGTGGGAGAAGGACGGCGGAATGGGAAAGATGGTTATCAGAATGAAGGAGTGGGAGCTCATAAAGCCAGGGAGGGAAATTACGAGAGGAGCCAGGAGGAGTTTTTAGGGCAGGAGGCCCAGGGGTCTGGATCTCATTTCTCCTTCCCTGTGTGTGCTTCCATCATATACGTATGTTACTGTGGAAACCAGGTTTAACCCTTAACAATGACCTTAGCACCCCCCCTCCCCCTGGCCCCCCCCACACTAACCTCCCACTATAACACTCCCACCCCACCCGCCTTTGGGGACAACTTTAGAGGGATTTGTGTGGGTTGTGAGGGGGCGTCCATAAAATATGGAATGGAGGGAGAGAGTAGAGGAGAGTGCAGGAGATCGAGGGGCTGAGAAGAGGTGAAAGTGAGGGTATGATAAATAGTACTGGAACAACCCCAGTATCGAGGGAGGGAGGGAGAGAGAGAGGGAGGGGAGAGGCGAGTGTGTTGGGAGGGAAGGGGAGGGGAAAGGCGAGTGTGTTAGGAGGGGAGGGGAGGGGAGAGGCGAGTGTGTTGGGAGGGGAGAGGCGAGTGTGTTGGGAGGGGAGAGGCTAGTGTGTTGGGAGGGGAGAGGAGAGGAGAGTGTGTTGGGAGGGGAGAGGGTTGGGAGAGGAGAGGAGAGTGTGTTGGGAGGGGAGGTGAGAGGGTTGGGGGAGGAGAGGAGAGAGGGTTGGGAGAGGAGAGGAGAGGGTTGGGAGAGGAGAGGAGAGAGGGTTGGGAGAGGAGAGGAGAGTGTTAGGCGAGGAGAGGTGCAGTAAGGGCAGTAATGTGATTCTCTCTCTCTTTCCTCTGTCTGTCGTTTGTCATTCTGACGGCGCGTTATGCAGATGAGGAGCTAATATGATATCTCTGCTGAGCTGATGGATGTTTCAAATGATATAACGTCTCTGAAAAGCATTTTGCAGGCTGCCGGCGTGTGTGTGTGTGTGTGTGTTTGTGTGTATGTGCCCCTCCCAGTTGTTGTGCTGGTAGCCATGATAACAACGGGGGGAGGGAAAATCAGAACGATTGGATTCTCTGCAGACTTCATTAGTTAAAACAAAGCCAGTTGTCCATTTGGGCTCGTCTGCAGCATAATTGATATTGATTTAGGGATTTGCTCAGGGGTGGTTAAAAGCTTGTTGGGTGTCATGTCAATGTTGCTTTTCCTCTGTGGAGCACACTCAATAGCACTCTCTATTTCTCTCTCTAAAACATTAACAAAAATATCCTTGATTAAAAAGCAATAGAAGCAGCAATAGTTTTTCTCGCTAATTGTTACCAGAAAGTGCGCTTACCTTTTCACAGGCACTTTACCAAAGCCTTAGCAGTGGCTAATGGCTGTGGCTAACAGCCAACAGTTTCCTCTTCTAATTGCTCAAATGTGTCTCCACAAGAAAGAGGTTACATTAGCGTTAAAAAGGTATTGAATCTGCCTAACTCAGGCTTTTGCCCTCCTGATTTATGGTTTAACAGTGAAGTTAAGGTTAGCCTAGCGCATGTCTTTGGCTATATATGGTATATTCTAACAGTAAAGTTAGCATTAGCCCATGCCTAGGATTTCTGATGGTATTCTATCAGTAAAGCTAGACTTAGCCTAGCCCACACCTTTAGCCTTCTGATGGTATTCTAACAGTAAAGTTAGCATTAGCCTAGCTAAGCCTTTTATCAGGTTGATTGATGACAGTCCTCTCTTCATTGTGACACATTATGATCATATCAATTTGTACTCTGTTCTCATCGACATCACTTTATAGCTCCTCCATCTTACACAGTCCATCAAGCTGGACAGTAAATCCTGCCTCTAAATGATGCCATGGCACTACGCTTCATAAACCAACCAACCATCTCTCTCTCTCTTTCTTTCTTTCTCTCTCACTGACTGTCTCTCTGTCTGTCTTTCATTCTCTCCCCCTTCCTGTTTCCTTCTCTCTTGCTCTTTCTTTCTTTCTTTCTTTCTTTCTTTCTTTCTTTCTTTCTTTCTTTCTTTCTTTCTTTCTTTCTTTCTTTCTTTCTTTCTTTCTTTCTTTCTTTCTTTCTTTCTCTCTCTTTTCTCTCTCTTCCTTTGTTTTTCTCTCTCTTTCTCTCTCTCTCTTTCCCTTGTTCTCTATCCCTCTCTCTCCCAGTAGACAGTGTGGATGTGAGTGACTGAATCAGGGTGGGATTAAAATGTAATATCTGACTATTTAAGAGATTAGCTGTTGACATTTCACCAGCTGAGTCTCTACAATCTGATGAACTGGCATTCATATATTGATTTCTTTTCAGCTTGTTTTTATCCGGCTTTATTCATATGGGAAAAAAATAGATGCGTTATCAAGGTCCCTTTATGAGCTGTCTGGTCATGGGCTTTGGAGCTAAGTCACTGTGAATTGGTTGTCTGGGATATTTGTTGAGGGGTGAAATCGAGACTCAATAAGGTGGAGAAGATGAGACCAACATACAAGGACATTAATGATTTTGTCACCTTGGCTTTAACAGACTAAAAGCAAGCTCTGCGTGGTTGGCGTTGACCCTGGTGATAAAAGCTTTAGATGGAATGTCGTAGTTAGAAAAGAGCGCTAATTGTTTCTAATTATAACAAATGTTAATTCTACTCAATTATGTTGCGCATCAGTCAGGGTTAACAAGGTAGCGGAACGTGAAGTTTAATATGAGTCGTTCTCTAGTTTGTCAAGTATGTTTGATCTATGAAACATAGTCTGCATAACAATTGATGAAAATGAATGCATGAAATGGCTCAGAATGTGTTAATCATACAAACCACGTTGTGTGTGTGTGATGAATACACCGTATTACACATGTTAAAATTACAATACTCCGTAGACCTCTCTCTCTCTTTCTCCCCCCCCCCCCCCCCCCTCCAGTCTAGTTCAATAGTCCCAAGTTGGCGTAGCTGTGCGGACGTGTTTGTCTTGTCCCGTGTAAATAGTCCGTATTTTTTTGCTTTTCATATTTTTCCGTATATATTTCTTAATCTCACTTTCCATCAAACATCTCCCCTGCGAACAAAATATACTTTCCTGCGACTCGCCTCACCCAATGTGTATCGTATCTGCTATTTCTTCATGGCATATAAGCGAACTTTAACTCAGACAATATCGGCCAGTCAGCGCAGTGCGCTACCAACCCAGCGCATATCGGATTGCTTTCTTTACCACATCACCGGATTTTTGCCGCAATCACTGGATTATTACACCGGATCATCGCAGCTAGCTAGCTGCAACCGAGTGGCTGTTGTTTGGCTAACATCATTGTCCCCGAAACTTGCACCAGTTAGCCTTGAGCACATCTCCCGGCTAGCCGACAAAGTGTACTAGCTAATTCCTGGGCTACAGTACCTCTTTGCCAACTGGCCTGGACCTTCTATTGTCGACACGGAGCCCTGCCGACCATCACGACTGGTCTGCCGACTAGTCGTCCGTTGTGGTCCTTCAACAGGCTTTTCTGATGCGATAATGCCGAAGATCCATCTGCTAGTCCCGGCCTGTTAGCATTCTGAACGGCGTGCCTCCCGCTCCCTTGCATTGGAACTACAACTAGGGAAATCCATTTAGGACAAAAATATCGGGTCCCAATATAGATATATATATATATATACTCAGCAAAAAAAGAAACGTCCTCTCACTGTCAACTGCAAACTTAACATGTGTAAGTATTTGTATGAACATAACAAGATTCAACAACTGAGACATAAACTGAACAAGTTCCACAGACATGTGACTAACAGAAAAAAAAAGTAACAGTCAGTATCTGGTGTGGCCACATCTGCAGTCCTCATGCCTCCTTGCAGCATTCCTAAGGCATTTTCACGCAGATGAGCTGGGACCCTGGGCATCTTTCTTTTGGTGTTTTTCAGAGTCAGTAGAAAGGCCTCTTTAGTGTCATAAGTTTTCATAACTGTGACCTTAATTGCCTACCGTCTGTAAGCTGTTAGTGTCTGTCTTAATGACCGTTCCAGATGTGCATATTCATTAATTGTTTATGGTTCATTGAACAAGCATGGGAAACCGTGTTTAACCCCTTTACAATGAAGATCTGTGAAGTTATTTGGATTTTTACGAATTATCTTTGAAAGACATGGTCCTGAAAAAGGGATGTTTCTTTTTTTGCTGAGTTACAACACCTGTGATTGCTTTTTGCCTCTGTCTTATGTCAATATGCCTCGCCTATTGCTGTTTCTGTTAACTCTTATTGTTTTATTTTACTGTAGAGCCACCAGTCCCGCTCAACATGCCTCAGATAGCTCTTTTGTTGTCCCCCCCCCCACACACACACATTCGGATACCTCACCTGGCTTATCTGGTGCCTCCAGAGGTGCAACCTCTTTCATTGTTACTCAACGCCTAGGTTTACCTCCACTGAACTCACATCTTACCATTTCCTTGTCTGTACATAATGCCCTGAATCTATTCTACCGCATCCAGAAATCTGCTCCTTTTATTCTTTGTGCCCAACGCACTAGACAACCAGCTCTTAAAGCCATTAGCCGTACGCTCACCCTACCACACCTATTCCACAGGCGTTCTCATTTGTTGACTTCTGTAATCGTAAAAACCTTTGTTTCATGCATGTTAACATCAGAAGCCTCCTCCCTAAGTTTGATTTATTCACTGCTCTAGCACATTCAGCCAACCCTGATGTCCTAGCCGTGTCTGAATCCTGGCTTAGGAAGGCCACCAAAAATTCTGACATTTCCATCCCCAACTACAACATTTTCCGTCAAGATAGAACTGCTAAAGGGGGCGGAGTTGCAATCTACTATCCAGGTCTATGCCCAAACAGCTTGAGCTTCTACTACTTGAACTGATTGGCCCCCATTTATCCTCAGAGTTTGTACTGTTAGTTGACCTAAACTGGGATATGCTTAACACCCCTGCCGTCTTACAATCTAAGCTAGATGCCTGCCAGGTACAACCCTAAATCCGTAAACAAGGGCACACTCATAGATATCATCCTGACTAACATGCCCTCAAAATACACCTCCGCTGTCTTCTCAGGGATCACTGCCTCATTGCCTGCGCCTGTAATGGGTCCGTGGTCAAACGACCACCCCTCATCACTGTTAAACGCTCCCTAAAACACTTTAGCGAGCAGGCCTTTTTAATCGACCTGGCCCGGGTATCCTGGAAGGATATTGACCTCATCCCGTCAGTAGAGGATGCCTGGTTGTTCTTTAAAAGTGCTTTCCTCACCATCTTAAATAAGAATGCCCCATTTAAAAAATGTAGAACTAAGAACACATATAGCCCTTGGTTCACTCCAGACTTGACTGCCCTCGACCAGCACAAAAACATCCTGTGGCGCACTGCATTAGCATCGAACTCCCCTGCGATCTGCAACTTTTCAGGGAAGTCAGGAACCAATATACACAGTCAGTTAGGAAAGCAAAGGCTAGCTTTTCAAAACACAAATTTGCATCCTGTAGCACTAATGCCAAAAGGTTTTGGGACACTGTAAAGTCCATGGAGAATAAGAGCACCTCCTCCCATGGGGGTGCCACAGGGTTAAATTCTTGGGTCGACTCTATTCTCTGTATATATCAATGATGTCTCTATCGCTGCTGGTGACTCTCTGATCCACCTCTACGCAGATGACACCATTCTGTATACATCTGGCCCTTCATTGGACACTGTGTTAACAAACCTCCAAACGAGCTTCAACGCCATACAACACTCCTCCCGTGGCCTCCAACTGCTCTTAAATGCTAGTAAAACTAAATGTATGCTCTTCAACCGATCGCTGCCCGCACCTGTCTGCCTGACTAGCATCACTACTCTGGACGGGTCTGACTTAGAATATGTGGACACCTACAAATACTTAGGCGTCTGGTTAGACTGTAAACTCTCCTTCCAGACTCACATTAAAGATCTCCAATCCAAAATTAAATCTAGAATGGGCTTCCTATTTCGCAACAAAGCCTGCATTCTCTCGTTGGCTGGCCCTCATTACATATTCATCGCCAAACCTACTAGCTCCAGGTCATCTATAAGTCTTTGCTAGGTAAATCCCCACCTTTATCTTAGCTCACTGGTCACCATAGCAACACCCACCCGTAGCTTGCGCTCCAGCAGGTATATTTCACTGGTCACCCCCAAAGCCAACACCTGCTTTGGCCGCCATTCCTTCCAGTTCTCTGCTGCCAATGACTGGAGACTACCATCTCTCTCAATAACTTTAAGCATCAGAGCAGCTTTTCGATCACTGCACCTGTACACAGTCCATCTCTAAATAGCCCACTCCAACTACCTCATACTGTTATTTGTGCTAATTTGCACCCCAGTATCTCTGCCAGCACCAAAGGCATATTTGCACATCATCATCTGCACATTTATCACTCGTGTTAATGCTAAATTGTAACTATTTGACCACTATGGCCTATTTATTGTCCTACCTCCCTTATCTAACTACAATTGCACACACTGTATGTAGATCTTCTATAGTGTCATCGATGGTACGTTTGTTTATCACATGTGTAACTCTGTGTTGTTGTTTTTTTTGTCTCACTGGCGTTTCTTTATCTTGGTCAGGTCGCAGTTGTAAATGAGAACTAGTTCTCAACTGGCCTACCTGGTTAAATAAAAGTGAAATAAAAAAATAAAAAAAATAGTTGGATGGGGTTCATCCCTCTGGCCTGCAGATCTGCAATATGGCTTTTCTCTCTTCCTCTCACATTCTTTTTCCATCCCCCCCTTTCCCTTCTCCCTTTGACTATTTTCCTCTTCTTAACATATTGCACAATATGGTGCTGGGGGCTGGTGCCTAGCTGGAGGGAGGCTTGAGGGGGAGAGAGAGAGAGGGATAGAGGGGGGAGGGGAAGAGGGGAGAGAGACGAGGTGGGGAGGGGAGACGAGAGTTTCAGGCCTTTTTCTGCCTTCTCTCCTTCCTCCGTCCATCCCTCTCTCCATCCCTCCTTCCTCCTCCCTCCCTCCCTCTCTCCACCCCTCCGTCCTCTCTCCATCCCTCCTTCCTACCTCCATCCCTCCGTCCTCCCTCCATCCCCCCCTCCCTCCCTCCTCTCTCCATCCTCCCTCCCTCCCTCCCTCCCTCCCTCCCTCCCTCCCTCCCTCCCTCCCTCCCTCCCTCCCTCCCTCCATCCCTCCATCCCTCCTTCCTCCCTCCATCCCTCCTTCCTCTCTCCATCCCTCCATCCCTCCTTCCTCTCTCCATCCCTCCTTCCTCCGTCCTCCCTCCATCCCTCCGTCCTTTCTCAATCCCTCCATCCTCCCTCCATCCCTCCATCCTCCCTCC
Organism: Thymallus thymallus; assembly: GCA_023634145.1. Classification (NCBI taxonomy): domain Eukaryota; kingdom Metazoa; phylum Chordata; class Actinopteri; order Salmoniformes; family Salmonidae; genus Thymallus; species Thymallus thymallus. The sequence continues at coordinate 26,633 of JAKYLM010000340.1, forward strand.
ATCCCTCCTTCCTCCCTTCCCTGTGTGGGGAACTCATACAACATTCATTACTCTCTCCTGTTCTCTCTTAGTGTCTGTGTTTGATAGTGTCACATGATGACAGCATGGTATAATGACTTCCCCTCTCACGTCATAATAGCCTTCACCCAATCACCACCTAATGCATCTCAATTTAACCTTCACTGTACCCCTCGGCCCTGATGCACGCACGCACGTACACGCCCACCCCCATACACACACTATTTATAGGGTAGTGCGGTGGCCCTAGTAGTGTGTAACGCATGCCTTCATAAAGGCTCATTTTGCATCTGTGAGGGGTCTGGCCTAATGGAGCAGATCTGTAGTGCTGCTATTAAACTATAATGGGGGGGAGAGGGGGGAGGGAGTGTCTTTCCCTCCAGGCATGATGGGGGAGGCCTAAGGTGTGGAGGAAGGAGAGCGCGATGTAGGAGGGTTCCTAGCCTGGATGAGTGCGCTCAACCTTTGAATATCTCAGGGTAAATGAGGCCTAGCAACACTGTGCCTCCAGTAGCCTACTCTGGGCTTTTCACTCTCTCTCTCTCTCATTCTCCCTCATTGTATCCCTCCATCCCTCTCTCCGGACAATTGGCGACAGATTTTCATGCAAATATTTTCAAATCTGCATTATTAAAAGATGCACATTTTCCTACCAGAGATGTGTTTCTATCAAATGGACTTGTTTTAGATAAAAGACTGTGCATGATGACGTAGTGCACATAAAAATCTCTTTTGCAGTTAAATTCCCATATATACCGAATAAAAAATACAAATTAAATGGGTTTCTGTCGAATTAAAAAAAAAAAAAGCATTCTATAGTGAATGGTATTTTGCACATGCACTCTAGCCAACAGCTTTCATATGCAGTGAGGGTAGGCCTATAGCCTACATGCTGAGATTATTGTGGACAAAAGAGAAAAAATATTTGTATTTGTCACCAGAATAAGACCCTTGATATTTGTTGGAAAGGAGCATCAAGGTCATCACCCTGCACTTTCACCACCCTGTGAAGTTCATCATAACTTATTTCATCTGTAGCCTAATAAACTGAATGCTTTCCCAAGTCATAGTAACTGCAAGTTTACTTCAATATGATGGTTATTATATCAATATTTGCACATAAAAGCATAATTCATTTTACAGACACACAAAGATCCCACCTTGTGTAACGTGCTTTGTCGACATTTGGAAAGTTTACTGACAAATGTCCTATTTCCATCAGACCTGTCGTGACATTTTTTTTATCCAACGTACTTCACTCTCATAAAAAGGTTGGATGGAAACCTGGTTAGTGAGACTCTTTTTCCTTCACTCTCTTTCTGTCTCCAGCTAATTACTCATTCTACCTCTCTCATTCTCTCACTCTGTCACATACGCTCTTCTCTCTCTCCCTGCCTCACATTCGTGCCTATATTAAATTATACGGAATCAAACCATTCATATGCTAATATCATTTTGATTTGTACAGAATGGATTATAAATGTAAATTTAAATGATTCAACCTGTATTTAAATTTACCATTGTATGTTCACCATCATTACATCTGGTATTAGTATGGAAAGTGATATGAGAGGGTTAACAGTGCCCCTTTAAGACGAGAAGACCATGACGTCACTCAGCACCAGGGCTCGCCCAATCCCAACCCCATGTTGTGCTTGACATGATGTCATAGAGAATAATCATCCAACGGGAGTATCGTATGAATGTTAGGGGTGGGGCCCCACCTGACATCATACTGTACCTTCAACACAGCTGGCCTGACTTAAGACATGGCACAGTCTCTGAGTTTGTCAGCCACACACACACACACACACACACACACACACACACACACATCACACCAGTTCAAGTGGATCATGAGAGATTTTTGAGTTTTAGGTTTGGTGTGAAAAAAGAGACCTCTGAATGATGGTGTGTGTGCGTGTGTGTGTGTGTGTGTGTGTGTGTGTGTGTGTGTGTGTGTGTGTGCGTGTGTGTGTGTGTGTGTGTGTGTGTGCGTGTGTGTGCGTGTGTGTGTGTGTGTGTGTGTGTGTGTGTGTGTGTGTGTGTGTGTGTGTGTGTGTGTGTGTGTGTGTGTGTGTGTGTGTGTGAGTGAGCGTATGAAGATCTGTTCGGACATGCATACGTATATGTGTGTGTTATGTGTGCACGTGCGTCTGTGTGAGAACATGGCAGGCGTGGAAGCGAGTGTTAAAAGAAGTGTGAGAGACAGATGGGCTTTTAGAAGGAGAGGAAGAGGGACTGTGAAACGAGGGAGAACTAGAGAAACAAGGAGGAGATAAAGATGAGGCAGTCTGGGGGGATAGAGGAGAGAGATGGAGAGATGGAGAGAGAGAGATGGAGAGGAGAGCAATGGAGAGGAGAGAGAGAGAGATGGGGAGGAGAGAGAGAGATGGGGAGGAGAGAGAGAGATGGGGAGGAGAGAGAGAGAGATGGGGAGGAGAGAGATGAGGGAGGGAATGAGAAAGGAAGAAGAGCGAGCGAGGGAGGGGAGAGGGGTTGTTAGAGAAATGGGGGTAAAGTAATGGAGAGACTGGAGAGAGACTGTAGGTAGGATTTGAGTGATAGAATGCTAAAAAACACATTCCAAGATTCAAGAGATTGAGAAATACACACAGTACCCAGTGTCCCCTCCCGCAATGTGTCTCTGTGAGGATCATGTAACCAGGGTATCCAGGGAGGGATATATATTGGAGTGTGTCTCTGTGAGGATCATGTAACCAGGGAGGGATATATCTTGGAGTGAATGTCTGTGAGGACCATGTAACCAGGGTAACCAGGGAGGGATATATCTTGGACTGTGTCTCTGTGAGGATCATGTAACCAGGGTAACCAGGGAGGGATATATCTTGGAGTGAGTCTCTGTGAGGATCATGTAACCAGGGTAACCAGGGAGGGATATATCTTGGAGTGAGTCTCTGTGAGGATCATGTAACCAGGGTAACCAGGGAGGGATATATCTTGGAGTGAGTCTCTGTGAGGATCATGTAACCAGGGTAACCAGGGAGGGATATATCTTGGAGTGAGTCTCTGTGAGGATCATGTAACCAGGGTAACCAGGGAGGGATATATCTTGGAGTGAGTCTCTGTGAGGATCATGTAACCAGGGTAACCAGGGAGGGATATATCTTGGAGTGAGTCTCTGTGAGGATCATGTAACCAGGGTAACCAGGGAGGGATATATCTTGGAGTGAGTCTCTGTGAGGATCATGTAACCAGGGTAACCAGGGAGGGATATATCTTGGTGTGAGTCTCTGTGAGGATCATGTAACCAGGGTAACCAGGGAGGGATATATCTTGGTGTGAGTCTCTGTGAGGATCATGTAACCAGGATAACCAGGGAGGGATATATCTTGGAGTGAGTCTCTGTGAGGATCATGTAACCAGGGTAACCAGGGAGGGATATATCTTGGTGTTTTGGCAGCTTTCTCTCTGTTTCTCCAGTGATGATGCTCTAATGCAGCCGCCCCAGTGATTGTGTCAAATTGCCAAATATACCTGTCTGAATGCCTGATCATAGCAGGGTCCGGCCGCCTACAGACACCCACTTCTACCTCCAGAGAGGGTTCATGTTTGGGATATTCACTGTTTTTGGTCTTTATTTTATCCACCATGGTAGTGGTGTAATATCTGGTCTGTTATCATAAGCTGTGTTGATGCACAGCAGACTCCAGTTATTATGGAGTCCGTATGGGGCGTATGTACGGTACAGGACCATGATCTAACATTGCTGTCAAGCTCTGATATTCCTTTCATGCCAGAGCTGGCATTGTCATTAAGCTATACAATGGAGCTTTGAAATCTGTATTTTTTAAACGTTTTGATGCATTGTTGGCAAGGTACCAGGGAAAGGGAAAGGGACATCCACGTCATCGCCGCCCGGGGAACAGAGGGTTTACTGCCTTCCTCAGGGGCAGAGAACGACAGATTTTTACCTTGTCAGCACGGGGATTCAATCCAGCAACCTCTTGGTTAATAGCCCAACGGTGCTGTGTGTGTGTGTGTGTGTGTGTGTGTGTGTGTGTGTGTGTGTGTGTGTGTGTGTGTGGTGTGTGTGTGTGTGTCAGATGTTCCCAGCCTGTCTTCATAGTTCATAGTGCACACATGGTGTAGTGGCAAATAGACTGATATTGGGGAGGCTTAAACATTATTGTTGAACCTGTCTCCTCCCCTTCATCTACACCGATTTGAAGTGGATTTAACAGGAGACATTAAAAAGAGATCATAGCTTTCTATGTCATGGAAAGAGCATGTGTTCTTACTGTTTTACACACTCAGTGTATATGTATATCTTCTCATGTATCAGTTGCATGTCTTTGTGTGTGTGTGTGTGTGTGTGTGTGTGTGTGTGTGTGTGTGTGTGTGTGTGTGTGTGTGTGTGTGTGTGTGTGTGTGTGTGTGTGTGTGTGTGTGTGTGTGTGTGTAGTTGAATAATGGGTGGGTTAGTTAGCATCATGGTCTGAGATGAAACGGACAAAACGTAAGCCTTTGAAATGCAAAATGCAGAAAGACTGGCAATTGGCTGCTGAACCATCTTTGTGTTTCTCTCATGTTTCATCACACTCACACACACACACACACACACACACACACACACACACACACACACACACACACACACACACACACACACACACACACACACACACACACACACACACACACACACACACACACACACACACATTATTAATAAGGGAATAGCTAATGCGTTATTATTTTATTTATCTATGTGACACAAAGCACACTAATAGGCTGCAGCTTGCTGCTCTGGAGGAGACGTGACAAGCGTGTGTGTGCATGTGTGTGCGCGCATGCGTAATTGTGTGGACACACAAACATGAGAGTTGAGTCTCCACTGGCAGGGCCCAGGGACCAATTTATTTCCACACAGTAGAAAGAACAGAGGGATAGAAAGGGAGATGAAAGAGAGAGAGAGGATGGAGACCCAGTGGAACAGGAAACTGAGACGGGCCCCTCTGTTCGCTCAGATTACTTGGGACAGAATGAGATCATTTGTGTTTGGTGTGTGTGTGTGTGTGTGTGTGTGTATTGTTCCCCTGAGTTAAGGATTACTGAGTTTTATTTATTTCACGTCTTTTATCCGTGGAGACGTTCATTGCCGCAGTGGACTAAAAGCATTTACGGACACACACACACCTATAATGTACACATCATACAAACAAACATACGCATGCATTTTATAACAGAACTCATCCCATCTCTCTCTCTCTTTCCCAACAGGCAGGACGCCAGTGACCTCTCTGGACCCATACAGAGGTAAGGACCCGTTTTCTCTACATCCTTCTCTCTTATCTCCTCATCATTGATCAGCTTTTGTGTGTGTGTGTGTGTGTGTGTGTGTGTGTGTGTGTGTGTGTGTGTGTGTGTGTGTGTGTGTGTGTGTGATGAGGTAGCAACAGTCCTGTACCACCGCCGCACAGCTCTCATCTCCCAGACCAGAAGTACTGTACTAGCTAGTGTGGCCCCCAGCAGAACGCTCACCGTCTCTCTGAGCTGTCTGTCTGTAAGCCTGAAGAGAAGAGGTGGGAGAGACAAAACCGAAACAGAGGGATAGAAAAAGATGTAGCGATAGAGGGTAGGAGTAGAAAGAGAGAAAGAGAGAAGGGGACAGAGGGAGGGAACAAGGGACGGAGTTAAAAAGGCGAGACGCGAGAGAGCGGGTGGGAGCATGTGGAAGATGTGACGAGGGTCATAAAAATACCAACCCCATGACGACAGAATGTGACGAGGGTCATTAAACCCAACCCCATGGCGACAGAACGAGACAACCAAGGAGAGGGAGTTAGAGAGAGGTTTAAATAAAGGGCCCATCTTAAAATAGACACACCTATTTCCTCATTTGGGATTGAGTTAGCAGGGAGGACAGGCCCATTCTACCCTCAAAGCCTCTCTGCTCTCTGAACACACCAAAGAAAAGAAGGATGGAGAGAGAAAGATGGAGAGAACGAGATAAAGACTGTGCCACAGGCTCTCTCGGACTGATCAGCATTCCACCTTTTCAAGGACTCTTCTCACACACACACACGCACACACACACACACACACGCGCACACACACACACACACACACACACACACACACACACACACACACACACACACACACACACACACACACACACACACACACCACTAGGCCTTGTACAGGGAAAATCTGTAGCTGCACAGAATATATATTATAAAAACACACTAATCATTTATCTGTCAGACGCAGTTAAGTGGGCCTTGGCCATTGTAGGAGAGTGTGTGTGTGTGTGTGTGTGTGTGTGTGTGTGTGTGTGTGTGTGTGTGTGTGTGGTGTGTGATAGAGGGTTAATGGTGTTGCATTTACCCAGGGAAGAGCAGGGACCAAGGGACTGCAAACGACATGCATATGCAGATTATCTGCTAACGAAGCAGAGAGAGACTGACTTCAAAAGGCATCCGGCACGAGAGAGAAGCAGAGGGAGAGAGAGAAACTGAGAGAGACTGAAGAGAAGGGAGAAGCAGAGGGAGAGAGAGAAACCGAGAGAGACTGAAGAGAAGAGAGAAGCAGAGGGTGAGAGAGAAACCGAGAGAGACTGAAGAGAAGGGAGAAGCAGAGGGAGAGAGAGAAACCGAGAGAGACTGAAGAGAAGGGAGAAGCAGAGGGAGAGAGAGAAACCGAGAGAGACTGAAGAGAAGGGAGAAGCAGAGGGAGAGAGAGAAACCGAGAGAGACTGAAGAGAAGAGAGAAGCAGAGGGAGAGTGAGAAACCCGAGAGAGACTGAAGAGAAGAGAGAAGCAGAGGGGGAGCGAGAGAACGAGAGTGAACGAGAGAGAACGAAAGAGACTGGAGAGACTGCAGAGACAGAAGAGAGAGAGAGAGACAGAGAGAGAGACTGAAGAGAAAAGCGAGAGAGAAGGAGAAAGAGAAAGTTGTAAATAATTAGGGAAGAATACTTTGTTTAGTTTTCTTCACTGTTTGAGGAAAATAAGGCTGTGGGACACACACACACTGTTATCTACAGTAATCCCCCACACAGCTGTGTCGTTCTGGGAACGTGTGTTTACTTCCTCTACCCAAACACCCCCACGTTCCTCCTCCCAACACACACACACACACAAAGAGAGATCGGTGTAGAATTTTCTCCTGTGTGTTTTGCTCCCCTAACAAAGCGTTCTCTGGTGGTTTGATTGGGAGGAACAAGGGAGGAGAGGGATGGAGGGGAGGAACAAGGGAGGAGAGGGATGGAGGGGAGGAACAAGGGAGGAGAGGGATGGAGGGGAGGAACAAGGGAGGAGGGGGATAGAGGGGAGGGACAAGGGAGGAGAGGGATGGAGGGGAGGAACAAGGGAGGAGAGGGATGGAGGGGAGGAACAAGGGAGGAGAGGGATGGAGGGGAGGAACAAGGGAGGAGGGGGATGGAGGGGAGGAACAAGGGAGGAGATGGATGGAGGGGAGGAACAAGGGAGGAGGGGGGAGGAACAAGGCAGGAGAGGGCTGGAGGGGAGGAACAAGGGAGGAGAGGGATGGAGGGGAGGAACAAGGGAGGAGAGGGATGGAGGGGAAGAACAAGGGAGGAGGGGGATAGAGGGGAGGGACAAGGGAGGAGAGGGATGGAGGGGAGGAACAAGGGAGGAGAGGGATGGAGGGGAGGAACAAGGGAGGAGAGGGATGGAGGGGAGGAACAAGGGAGGAGAGGGATGGAGGGGAGGAACAAGGGAGGAGAGGGATGGAGGGGAGGAACAAGGGAGGAGGGGGATGGAGGGGAGGAACAAGGGAGGAGATGGATGGAGGGGAGGAACAAGGGAGGAGGGGGGAGGAACAAGGCAGGAGAGGGCTGGAGGGGAGGAACAAGGGAGGAGGGGGATGGAGGGGAGGAACAAGGGAGGAGGGGGATGGAGGGGAGGAACAAGGGAGGAGGGGGATGGAGGGGAGGAACAAGGGAGGAGGGGGATGGAGGGGAGGACAGGGGAAAATAAGGGGATATTAGGAGGTGGGGAAGTAGAGAGGGGTGAGTGGTGATTGATAGAACATGGAAATAAAGGGGGGGTATTATTATTAGCTCTGGGCTAATTACAACTCTGTGAGGTGATTATGGACAATAAGAGAGACCAGCTGATAATTAGTAGAAGGTACTGAACACTAACACACAACCTACCTGGGCCTGACCCTTGCTTCCTGACACACACACTGTGATGTTCTGTATTGTAGTAGTAAAAGTGGTACAGTAGTGTAGTACATTTTAGTCTGTAGCTCCAGGCCTTAAATTATTCTCTGTAATTATGAGTAGAGCAGCATAAAGAGAGAAACACACACAATACATTACACACACACACACACACACACACACACACACACACACACAGACACACACCGTAGAGTGTATAATTCCTGGGGGCCCACACAATGGCCCGTCTCAGTGTGCTGCGTCTATTATTGTCTCTACGGCCGCCGCACAGCAACGGGCGTCTCACCGCGGCAACACCGTTAACTTTACCGGTGGGCGCCACAGCCTTGGCGCCACTGAATATTCATGAGAGGGGCAGTCTCACTAGATGGCAGTGCAGCCAGCGCCTGGCATGGCTCTGCAGATGGACTCACTGGGGAGTGTTGTAAATGAGACTATGTGTGTGTGTGTGTGTGTGTGTGTGTGTGTGTGTGTGTGTGTGTGTGTGTGTGTGTGTGTGTGTGTGTGTGCGTGTGTGATGGCAGCATTGTGGATGACTGGGGTTCATACTGTATGTAGACCAGACTACACAGTATTCTCAGATCCCTGACATAAACACTCAAATGCTGGAAGAAGAAAGAAAGCTAGAGGCTTAAACCATCTCTCCCTCTTTCTCTTTCTTGCTCTCCCTTTCTCTCCTCCCTTTCTCTCTCCCTCTCTTTATCTCTCTCTCTCTTTCTCTCTCTCCCCCTCTCTTTCTCTCTCTCTCCATCTTTCTCTCTTGCTCCCTCACACTCTCTCTCTCTCTCTCTCTCTCTCTCTTTCTACAGTAGTGTTGTGTGGTTATCAGTGTTTAAGGCTCTTTGCTGAGTCTCTCATGTATTCCCTGGTGATTGGCAGCAGATAGAAACCTTCACAGCAGCCAGCTTCACAGGAGCCAGCTTCACAAAATACGGGAACACACACACACACACACACACACACACACACACACACACACACACACACACACACACACACACACACACACACACACACACACACACACACACCACTCACTCTGACGCATGAGCCATGTAAAAGATTCACTTAGCTTTTACACCAGGACAGTGTCTGCACTGGTTATTTCACACAGCGGGAACATACAGGCACTCTGAACATATCAGGTACATAAGCACAGGTACAAAGACTTTAGATAGCATGTATTTAGTATGACGAAATAGTAAATAATTTCCTAGCTACTCTTTAAACCGATGCATCCTAGCTACTCCACCGACTCTAGTACAGTCACTGTCTGTCTGTATGACTGACTGTCTGTCTGTCTATAGGCCGTAGGCCGTCATTGTAAATAAGAATTTGTTCTTAACTGACTTCCCTAGTTAAATAAAGCTCAAATAAAAAAATAATTTGTATGACTATCTGTATGACTGACTGTCTGTCTGTCTGTCTGTATGAATGACTGACTGACTGTGATGTAGGAGTGTGGGATTTATTTCTCATTGGGTTTTAATTGCAGAAGGATTTTCTGGTGTCATGTTCGGTGTTCATAAATTTTTCATCCAAACACATGAGTTATGAAGAGACTAACAACAGGGAGGGGCAGAGAGATGGAGAGAGAGATGGAGAGAGAGATGGAGAGAGAGATGGAGAGAGAGAGAGATGGAGGGGCAGAGAGATGGAGGGGCAGAGAGATGGAGGGAGAGAGAGATGGAGGGAGAGAGATGGAGGGAGAGATAGATGGAGGGAGAGAGAGATGAAGGGGCAGAGAGATGGAGGGAGAGATAGATGAAGGGGAGGGAGAATAGACAGGTTGAATTCAGTTGGGAGACTAGATCTCTCTCTCTCTTTGTTTCCGTTTCTCTCTCTCCACTCTTTCTTTCTTTCTTTTTCTTTTTTTCTTTCTTTTTTTCTTTCTTTCTTTGTTTCTCTCTCTTTCTCCCTCCTCCCTCTCCTTCTCTCTCTCTCTCCCCCTCTAGAACATTCCCACTCTTTGGTAGACAGAGAGACGAGGTGTACACTGCACAGACAGGTCCATCAATCTTCACACAGTCCGGTAGGGATCAATACACACACACACACACACTCAACAGGATGCTATTACAGTGCAAACAGGACAGAGAGGTATGTCGGGTAAAACTGATCCTTGGAAAAACAAATGCCCTGCACACTAGCAAGGTGTGTGTGTGCGTGTGTGTGTGCATTTTTGTGAGTGAGTGTGTAAGTAAGGCCAGTGAGAGGTGATAGTCAGTCCAGATTCAGATCAGTGACCTGGAACACATTGGGTACTGAGAACTGATTCACACTCTCACCCCCCCCCCCCCCCCCACAATAACGTCTCCTTATACCAAGATGCCAACAGAGAGACGGCAGACACAGACCGACACATTTACTATACACTTTGTCTGTGCAGGAATGCCAATACATAATCAGCTAATTAGAAACCTATATGAGAATGTATTTATCAGTTACCTAATCAACCATGATATACATGGAAGCCTAACTCACGCTAGGGAGGGAGGGTACGAGAGGTTAGAGGTCAGAGGTTATAGCATAGTGGTGCACAGTGGGTAGTCAATACCCCCAGCTGTTGTCAGATATACAGTACACCCTACCATCCCACCTCACACACACACTCATCCCCCCTTATCTTACCATCCCACCCTCCCCCCTCACATTGGGCTGATGAACCAGTCTA